>JAODAL010008158.1:0-119940 GCA_025379985.1 Phyllomedusa bahiana | reverse complement strand
ACCCCGTATCTGTTAGGGTTTTGGTATAAAAACGGTATTTTTTGCACCTTTTAAATTTTAAACCTGTGGTGAATAAAGAATTCCCTTTTTTAAAGGGATTTACTTAAAAGCTGTGTCAATGAACAGTGCGGGAGCGCAAAATTTCAAAAAACACGTAACTGTTATGTTTTTTTTAAATAAATTTTGTATTTTTTGGGCACCTTTCAATTCACCTTGTGGGTTAAATTATAAAATTTTGCTTTTTTAAAGGGATTTACTTAGATGCGGGCTTTTCAATAAAACAGTGCGGGGTTGCGCAAAAGTCAAAAAAAAAGGGAACTTTTAATGTTTTTGAATAATAAAGGGTTTATTTTTTGAAAATTTCCCAATTTCACCGGGATTAAATTTATAGAATTTGTTTTTTAAAATTTTTAAAGGTAGAGGGCTGCGTCAATAAACATTCCCGGGGGTTTCGAAAAAAAAAAAAAACCCAACCGTAACTGTTATGTTTTGTTTATAAAAAATTTTTTTAATTTTTTGAACCTTTAAAATTCCCTGTGGTAAAATTTAGAATTGCTTTTTTAAAAAAAGATTTACTTAGAGGGCTGCGTAAAATGAACAGTGCTGGGGGGGCCCCAAAATTTCCAAAAAAAAACCGTAACTTTTAAGGTTTGGGAAAATTAATTTAATAAACGGTATTTTTTGGGAAACCTTTAAATTTCACCTGGGGTTTGAATATAAAATTTGGGGCTGTTTTAAAATTTTTACGTAATGCTGCGTCAATGAACATGCTTGGGTCGAAAAATTAAAAAAAACACGTAACTTTTAAATTTTTTGGGATTAATAAAGGGTTATTTTTTTGCACCTTTCAATTCCCCTGGGGGAATATTAAAATTTGGGTTGGGTTTTAAAGTTTTTAAACTTTAGAGGGCCTGCTTAAAATGAAAGGGGCTGGGGGGCCCCAAAAGGGTAAAAAAAACACGAAAAACTTTTTATTTTTTTGATATAAAAAAGGGTTTTTTTTGGGCACCTTTCAATTAAACCTGTGGTAAATATAGAATTGTTTTTTTTAAAGATTTACGTAATGCTGGCCCAATAAACATTGCGGGGTTTTGCGCAAAAGTCAAAAAACACGTAAGAATGTTTTGATATAATAAACTGTATTTTTTGGGCCCCTTTCCCAAATTCACCTGGGGGGAATATAAAAATTTGGGCTTTTTTTAAAAGATTTACGTAATCTTGCGTCAAATAAAACATTTGGCGGGGTTGCGCAAAAGCCCAAAAAAAAAGAAACCCTGTTTTTTTCCTACGATACAGGGATTTTTGGCAACAAAAAAACCCGGGTGCTAACTACAAGATTCCTGGTTTGTAATTTGATTTGCAAGGAAAAATTTATCAACAGTCACAGGTTTTAAGGGGAAAAATTGAAACCTATTTTAAATTGTATACTGAAAAAAAAAATGGGATTTTTGGGCCGTTTAACAAGAGCCCTTTCATTTTACAAAAAATTATGTTTACCCAAATTTTTAAGTTAAAGGCGGGCCCAATATCCAGGAAATTTTTTCAATACAAACTTTTTAATTTAAAAAAAGTTTTCCCATTTAAAAATGTCTCCCCTAAGTCTTGGTAAAATTTTACCCGTTTTTTCTTTTTTTGATGGGAGTTTGGTCTGTGTTCGCCCCGCGGGGCCCCCCCCCGCCCCCCCCACCGCCTTTAATTTACAGCATTTAAGATGCTGTTTTAAAAAATTTTTAAAGCAAAATACATAAAACGTTCAAATCTCTAATCTAATAAATTGGAAGGACCCAAAAGTTTAAATATTTGGGTTTCTCTGTGCAGAAAATAAAAATTTTTCGCTGAGCTTTTTGGCCAAAAGGCAGAGCCCCGGGGCCCTTTACCCCCTAGGGAAATGCTGAAGACACTAAAGGCTGAAACGGGAAAAGGGGCTTTTGCTAGAAAAACGGGGGTTTCCAGGGTGTTTTTTTTCCAGCCAATCGAAAACCCAAAACACATCCCCCCCAGAAGGTCGCACACACATCTCCCCCTTTGCTCTATTCTGTAATTGATTTCTGGCCGCCAAAATTACGGGAAAAGCGCCGAAAAAGGCCCGATCTTAATAGATAAAGCACAGTTTTTTTAACCCTTTTTAATTATAGCATAAATTTTGGAAATTTCGTTCCCCAAAAAAAAACCTTGCCGATTTAAATTTGTCGATAAAAATCGCTCAACACTCCCCAATAACTCAAAACCCGCATTTCAAAGAATCATTACTAAGTTGATGGGGGCCCTAAGGCCTGGGGAGGGAATTGATTTTTTAAAAAACCCCCCCATTAGGTATTTCCCATAAAAAAAGGTCCAAAACAGGGCCCTTTTTACCAGTCCTTATTTGTTCTGGCCCACACTTTAACCCCCAAACCCCGGGCAGGGCCCCCCCAGATTAAAAAAGTCCCGGAAAAAGAGTCTTTCCCCTTTCCCATTTTAAAAAAGGGGACATTGACTTTTACCTTTTCCTAGCCCACAGCTTTAGCCCCAAACCGGGCTTGACCCCCAGTTTTAAAAAAGGGCCCCGGAAAAAGGTGTTTTAAACCCCCTTTTTTGGGTTGAACTGGACATTGACTATGCCTGTCCTTTTACCACAGCATGCCCCCTTTAAACCTTTTTTCCCAAACCCAAAATACAAGGGGCCCCCACAAATGCTATTTTATACATTTACTGTCATTTAAAATATTTTTTGGTAACTGCATTTTTTTTCCCGAAATTTATTTAGGGAAGTTTTATTTCTGGGTTTTCCCTTTATTATCATTTTGTTTTTTTTTCCAAGTGGGGGGATAACATCCCAAAATACACCCCTCCCTGCATTTTTTAAAGAAATTTTTTACACGTTTTAGATGTGTTAATTCGTTCGCAACCCCATAAGTAATACAAATGTCTAATCATCCCCAAAAATTTCTTGTTGAGAGACATTTGCCCTCCTGGCTTCTGAGAGTGATTCAGCCAATTAATTCAATGTTTTCATTTTTCCTCCAAATCCTTCTTCAGTTATTAGTCACTGATTCCACTTGAGATCATATGTTGCGACCCCATAGTGACTCCAGCCCCAGAAAATTTATGCCTTAAATTGTGCAATTTGTGTCCAGCATTGGAGCCCTTTTTGACACTACTTAACCTTAAAGAAATCACCTTTTTCAAAATCTTATTTTTTAGAGTAATTTGAAGCTCTCCTGATTGCCCCTAACGGTGAGAGCCAGTGCTGTCGTCAGTCATCTGTTAACACGGGGTTCAGCTGCCAGGGCCAGACTTACAGTGGGTGCAGTGAGAGCCCAGGCTAGCGTCTGTCATCTATTAACACGCAAGTTCAGCTGCCAGGGTCGGAGTTACAGTGGGTGCGGTGAAAGGCAGGGCTGGCATCCGTCATCTATTAACACGATAAAAATGTCCTTATGACGCAGCAACAAAAACAGTCGTGCTGAAGCAGAGTGCGGAAGCGGAAGTGTGATGTAAGACCTCCAGCCTTCCTCAGTACACAGTCAAGTCCCTCCGTATGAGTGTGGAAGAATTGAGCTTCACTTGGAAATGCTGGTGGTTGGCGCTCCTGTTCCACCCAGGTGCCCTTTTTCTTGGCATTCTTTTTCTCGTTTTACTCAACGTGCTGGAGGAAATTGTCTCTGTTCTTTGTTCTCTGTCCGTGCTCTATACTCCATGTCCTCTGAATAACCTACATCTGGTCACGTCTTCCTGTACCTCCCTTGTACAATTCAGAGGAATATTTGTATCAGCTATTTTGTACATGCAAGTTTTTTAGTAGTTTAATTCTAGAAAACACATTTTTAAAATAGGATGGAATCCCACCACGTCTTTGTTTCTCTTTTGTTTAATTGTATTAAATGGGTTGTCTCACTACAGGGATTGCTAGCTATGTTAAAGATCTTGCAAAAACAAGTCATTTTGCAATATGTGTCCATTAACAGTGTCCTACCTATTCCTGTTTTTGACAGCACCATGCCTCATAAAATTCAAAACATGACCCTTTGGCCAGTCTTGACAATTCTGAAGAACAAATGTCTGTTAGAAACCACATTTATTTTAAACCGGACCTGTAGTACAGCTGGATTTCACAGCAGCATGACCCAAAAAATTATAAAAATGACTTCTCAGCCACTGTTAAAAATTGTGAGGGAGAAATGCCACTTAGAAGCCACATTTCTGTTCCAAAGGACCTTGATTATAGCTGTATCTCACAGCACCATGACCCCAAAACCATTGACAGTGCAAAAAATTTGAAAGATTAAGTGAGTAAATGGAATACGCTTTTTTCATAAAACCTTGTACAATTGGTGTTTTTTATAGTCTCCTCAACGCAAAACCAGCAAAATGACCTTTTGGGAACTGAGGATAAAAATTGCAGTAAGAAATGATCATTTTAAAACAACATTTTTCAAGAGGACCATTTCTGTTTGAAGAGGAATGTGAAGCAGACCGGCAACTAATCGGTGACCTCGGCAATTGGGGCCACAACATCATCAGAGATCCATACCTGATTCATCTTGATGAAAGTCAAACGATCGTTCCAGAACTAAGATCACCACAACGTAGCCTGGCCTGACGAATCAGGGTGCGAACAGACCTCGAGCCTTCCTCAGCAGGCAGTCCAGACCCGGGTAGCGCTTTAGAAATTTCTGGACGACGAGGATCATGACGTGTGCCAGGCAAAGGATGTGCTCCAGCCTCCCAATCTTAAGGGCGGCCAGTAGATTTCTACCGTTATCACACACCACCTTGCATGGCACAAGGTTCTTGTCACCCAGCCAGCGATTGGTCTCGTTGCGAAGAGCCGTCCACAGCTCCTGACCTGTGTGTTGACGGTCTCCAAGACAGATTAATTTCAACACGGCCTGGTTTCTATGTGCACGTGATGTTACCAGTGGACCTTGGGGGAAAGAACCCTGCACCATCCCTGCGGTTTTTAAGAGCATGCGCCGAGCCTGAGAGCCACCGTTTCCACCAGAGACATCCACCCAGCTCACCCAGTGAGCTTTCACAGAGATATATCGGCCTTGGCCGTGCTTACTAGTCCATGTATCGGTGATCAGATAGACTTTGCCGGACACAGATGTAGAAAAAGCGCTTGAAATTTTAGATGACACGTGGCTGGCCAGGGCAGGAACGGCTTTTCTGGCAAAGAATTGCCTGCTCGGCATCTAGTATTGGGGGCAGGGAAGGTCCATGACGTGGCGGAACCCATCTGTGTCTACCAGACGGATGGGCAACATTTCCAAGGCCAAAAGCCTGGCAATGCCGACATTCAGGCTTTTGGCTTTGGGATCATTTGCATTAAAGTGTTTCTTCTGCTCCCAAACCTGGAAGACAGAAGGCTGGCTGCTAGACTGGCCGCTGTACGGCATGCAGGTCATCAAACTGGTGGAAGGAGAAGGGGTAGGATGGGTCTCTGGTGGTGCTGGTGGTACTCAGGCGACGGTGGAGGCTGAAGCGGAGGCTGATCCTTGATCATGACTCTGAGAGACATGGGCAGCTGAGGAATGTTTGGTGGTGGCGGAGGAGGAGGAGGCGGAGGACAGAGGGTGTGATAGTGGTTGGAAGCCTGGATCGTGTGGCCTTTTTTGGCCAAGTGTTCCCTCCATTAAAACTCATGCATTCGCTGCATGTGACTAGACATGTTGTTTGTGGTTAAACACCTAAGATTCTTCCCTCTACTGATGCGTTTACGGCAAAGGTGGCATATGACATCGCTGGGTGAATCAGAGGCTTGCTCGAAAAACGCCCAGGCTTGAGAGGTCCTGGACCTTTTTGACGGGATAAGTGAGGAGCGGTGTTTCCGCTGATCGTGGCTGGCGGAATAATCTCAGCGGACTTGTGCGACCGCCCTCTCCCTTTTTTGAGGCGGGACCCATACTGACACTACCCCATCGTCTTTCTCCTCCTCCAGTGATGAAGCATTCGCAAGCAAATTCTGCTGAGAAGACCACGTTGGATCCACAATGTCGTCATCATCATCATCAACACAGGTGACTTCCTCGTCCTGACATTCTGCATCCTGGAGCTGCGGGCTATAAGCAACAGACACTGCCCGGGATTTTTGCTGATTGACCGGCTTCCTTCTCCTCCTCTGATGGCATCAGTAACTGGGCGTCAGAGCAGACCGTGACTGGGAGGACGAAAAAGTAAGACTGCTGGATGCAGGTTGCATTAACCACTGAAGAACAGATTGGCGATGCTGTTCGTTACTGAGATTCACAGGTCCCTGACCCAGCGATGACAGGCCTGACGGTCCTGCAACCGACGATCCGCTGGCATGCTTGTTGTCGCCAGCACTGGAAGGAGCACCTACTCTCGTACCTCTACCTCCATGTCCTACCCCCCTCTTTGCTCGCTTACCACCTGCATTTTGCTCCATGTTCAGAAAGATAAAAGTTTAAGAACGTATGGATGAGTTTTTGACAGTCTCTTATTGAAAGACGGCAAATCACAGCTATTCTTAAATCCCTCTAATTTCCTACAGCCAACTAGGATTAGAAACTGAAATGTTTCTAGCGAATACCTGTGAAATGCGGTCTGGTGGAAGATCCGTAAGACAAAATCAACAGTGTTGATCCTTCAGTCCCAGGGATTTACAACTGCCCAGTAAGACTAGGAATTGATAGTTTTCAACAAAATATCATAGAAGTGCGCTATCTGCGCCAAACTGAGATTCACCAAGCGCAATAAAACTATTCAAAAGTTACACGGATTTGCAGCAATGACAAACGAGAATAGTTGCTAGAAAATTGTCGTACAGCGTGGCTATTTGAAAAAAACTGGGGCGAACCAGGTGAAATACAGCTATTTAAAAGTTATACGGATAAGAAAAGGTGGTTTTCACACCAATGAAATACACCAACAGTTACTAGAAAATTTCTGTATCCAAATTGAAGTACAAGGTGGCTCTTTGAAAAAAACTGGGATGCACAAAATAAAAGGTACAATTTCACCTCAGGTGCGAGGTGTGCTGGCCAAAAACTGGTAAAAAAAATGCCATCCAATGCAGGTTCAAAGCAGAGTCTGGGCTACACAATATACACCCTCCTGTCTGTCCGTACCTCCCCCCCCCACCCCCCGTGTCTGTACAGCGCTAGATACTTCTATAAAAGTCTCTGTCTAACTAAGAACTGAAATTCTCTAATCTACCTATGTTCTAATGTTCACAGCTAAAAACATAGTTGTCTGTAGGAATAAAGAGAAGATCTGTGTCTCTGAGCTGAGCTGTATTGAGAGAGACGTAGCACACGTCTTGCTCTAGTGAGAGATACTGAAACACTGATACTGAACAGGAAATGCTGTTCTATGCAAAACGAGGTCATGTGATTTTTCCAGCCAATGACAACCATACACATCACAGTCATGACGTCACACACCCAGCTCACCCTGCTTTATGCTCTAAGCTGATTTTCTGGCCTCCAAAATAACAGGAAGCGCCGAATATGGCACAATAGTAATAAATTATCTGCAGAATGTCACCTAAAAATCGCGTGATCGGAGATTTACGATCAACCTAATAATCGTGCCGATTTCAACTTTGTCGATTATAATCGCTCATCCCTAATTATAACTTGTTATATTTTTACACTCCAGAAATGCATCCAAACTCTTTTTGAATTATGTTATTGAATTCACCATGACAAATTCCTCTGGCAGAGAGTTCAACAGTCTCACTGCTCTAACAGTAAAGAATCCCTCTCTATGTTTAAGTAGAAACTTTCTTTCCTCAAGATGTAGTGGATGTCCCCTTGTTCTTAATACAGTCCTGGGTGTAAATAGATCTTGAGAGAGATCTCTATATTGACCTTTTAATGTATTTAAACATATTTGTTATGTCCCCCCCGAAGCCGTTCTTTTCTCTAAACTAAATACCCTAATCTTGCTAATCTTTCTGGATATTGCAGTCCACCCAGTCCTTTTATTATTTTTGTTGCCCGCCTTTGTACCTGTTCAAGCTCTACAATGTATTTCCTGTGCACTGGTGCCCAAAACTGTATTCCATCTGTGGTCTAACCAGTGACTTATATAATGGGGGAATGATGTTCTCATCATGTGCATCTATGCTCCTTTTAATACACCCCATAATCCTATTTTGCCCTTTTGGCAGCTGCTGCCTGACACTGGCTGCTACAATTAAGTTTACTGTCCACCAGGATTCCCAAGTCCTTCTCCATGTCACTTTTACCCAACATTTTTCCATTTAACATGTAATCTTGTAATTATTTTTTCCTCCCCATGTGCATAACCTTGCATTTATCTGTGTTAAACCTCATCTGCTATTTCTCTGCCCAGGCCTCCAAATTATCCAGCTTCCTTTGTAATAACAAATTATCCTCTATTGTGTTGATTACTTTACAGAGCTTAGTATCATCAGCAAAAATCGATATTCTACTGTGCAATCTATGTGTAAGATCATTAATGAAAATATTATAGAGGATAGGGCCTAGTACTGAGCCCTGTGGTGCCCCACTAGTAACAGGGATTCAGTCTGAGTACGTACCTGTCACGTCAGTGGAAGTGCAGTGGGCCCTGACTGCCACCCAGCCCACTGTCCCTGCCTACTTGGCGTGCTGCCCTAGATGGCAGACCCCAACTGGACGACAGTCCCTATACTACTACGTACAGGGCCGTCAGGGGAACGCTGTCAAACAGCCCAAGTTCTTTAGATCTTGGGCCCAGACTGTGCACAGATCTTTAACGATACCATCCACCCCACTGTGATCAGACGTAGCGCTGGATAAAGATGCATGTCTCGGGTGAAAACCATAATTGCAGAAAAACGGCGAGACTCCAGATGAACTATTATCCTGATTATTAATCGCAAATTCTACTAACGGTAAGTATTTAACCCAATCCGCCTGCTGATCAGAGACAAAACAACAAAGTTTTAGTGTAACAGTTTGGTTCACCCTCTCCGTCTGCCCATTAGTCTCAGGGTGGAAAGCCGAGGAGAAGGATAGGGTGATACCCAGAGCCTTACAGAGAGATCTCCAGAAACGGGAAACAAATTGGACCCCTCTGTCAGAAACAATATTCTCAGGTAACCCATGTAGTTTCACAATGTGTTTGATGAAAAGCTCGGCAAGCCTTTTGGACGAAGTCAAACTTTTTAATGGAACCAAATGACACATTTTACTAAAGCAATCCACTACCACCCAAATGACCGTCTTACCCTCAGAGATAGGAAGATTGGTCATAAAGTCAATGGAGATGTGGGTCCATGGGTGTTCGGGTATGGGGAGAGGACAAAGTTCCCCAGGAGGACGAGTTCTGGGAACCTTTGCCCGAGCACAAATGTCACATGCTGCAACGTAGGCCTCCACATCACGATAATCAATACATGGGCGGAGACTTCCATCCTTTTTCTTAACAAAGAAGAAGTCTGCGCCCATAGGAGACACTGAAGGCCGGATGTGACCCTTCTGTAGACTCTCAGCAATGTATTGCTTCATAGCGGTTCTATCTGGACCTGACAAGTTATATATCCTGAATTTGAGAAACCTTACCCCAGGCAACAGTTCGATGGCACTGTCATAGGTTCTATGCAGGGGTAACCTCTCAGACTTGGTCTTAGAAAACACTTCAGCAAAATCATGAATAAAGGCTGGAATCTGTTCTACTTCCGCATTACCAAGAATAATCGGAAGACATTTGTCAAAACATTGCTTTCCCTACCTAATTAATTCTCCGGACTCCCAATCAATCACAGGATTGTGTCTCTGAAGCCAGGGCAACCCTAAAACAACATCAGCGGGTAAGCCCTCCATGATGAACAGTATACACCTCTCCTTATGTATAGACACAATTAGCACCTCAAGTTCTGGGGTGCAATACTGAATATTGCCCTTAGCCAGCGGGGTAGAATCGATGGCCACCACCCGCATGGGATCAGCTAGAGGCCTCCAGGGAAGGCCCAGACGCTTAGCGAATGAAGCGTCCAAGAAATTGGAGGCTGATCCTGAATCTACAAAAGCACTCCCAGATTCACACGTGGGAAAAAATATGAAACTTTCACTGGTAGCAAAAAAACTTTTTTGACACCAATGGGAATACCTGCTCGCCTAGATGACCTTCCGTGAGTATATAGGCGTGGAGTTTACCGGCCAGAATTTCCCTTTTTTGGACACTCACGGATGCGATGACCTTCTCCGCTACAGTAGAAACACAGTCCCTGGGTGCGACGTGAGGTCCTGCGGTCACTGACAGCACCCGCTGAAGAGGCCCCTACCTGCATCGGCTCCTCAGGGGGTATCGCCGCAGTTGCCGGTTCTGGGTTGGTGGGAGAACGGAGCAAAGGAGTAAGGCGGGGCAGCGGAGAAAGGGTCTGCTCCCGACACCTCTCCCTAAACCGTCTGTCTAGCCGAACGGCCAGAGCTATGGGGTCATCCAGAGTGCCCGGGGTAGGATAAGCCACCAACATGTCCTTAACATGGTCAGCCAATCCCACCCGAAACTGGCACCTTAGGGCTGGGTCGTTCCACCCCAACGGAACACACCAGCGGCGAAATTCCGAGGCATACTCCTCTACAGTCCTCTTTCCCTGCCTTAAGGTGGTAAGCTGAGTCTCGGCCACCGCCTCCCTATCAGGGTCATCGAAGAGAAGTCCCAAGGAGACAAAAAAATCTGTCTACAGAAGAAAATTCCGGGGAGTCCTAGGGTAGTGAGAATGCCCACTCCTGGGGGGAACCTTGGAGAAGGGACATGACAATTCCCACTCTCTGTTCCTCATTACCAGAGGTACGTGGGCGGAGTCGAAAATACAACCGACATCCTTCCCTGAAGGTCAGAAAGGCCTTCTTGTCACCCGAAAACCTATCAGGTAACTGAATGGGCAGTTCCACAAAAGGGGAAGGCGAATGCCGGAGGGTTCCCACCATGGGGGTACCCTGGGAGGTGTCCTGCTGATGAACCCTCAGCGCCAGATCTTGGACCAACTGAGTAAGTCCCTGTATCTGCTCCACCAATGCAGTCATGGGGTTCATGGTATCTGGGGAGCAGTAATGTACGGCCTGAGAAAATGTCATATCATTGGAAGTGCAGTGGGCCCTGACTGCCACCCAGCCCACTGTCCCTGCCTACTTGGCGTTTCTGCCCTAGTGGCAGACCCCAACTGGACGACAGTCCCCTATACTACTGCGTGCATCAGGGAACGCAGAGTCAAAAGTCCGGGGGCGATAACGGTACAGGTACGGGCCCAAAACCACAAATCGGAAAACAGGAAAAATAACGGTAAACAAGCCAATGGTCAAAAGCACAGGAGGTCACACAGTCAAAGACGGAGGACAAAAAGTGTCGAGGAGCAAGCCGAAGTCAGGAACACAGGAGTCAACAAGCAAAACAGGATCACAGGGGAAGAACACAAGGGATAACCTTTCTCAGGCAAGGTTGACAGAAATGAGCGAGTTTAAATAAGGAACCCAGAGCCCGCCCCAGTAGATGATTGGTGCGGCCTCCGGGCCCTCCTACTGGCCAGTGCGGCACACCCTCTGACCTGATTAGGAGCAGAGCTGACACTCCGAGGTAACTCAGCCCAGCCCCACCCTGGGTGTGTCGCATGGCCAGAGGAATTAACTCCTGCCGTGCCTTGCTGCTCCACGGCGGAAACGTGCGCCGTGACAGTACCGTTAATTACCACCCTTTGTTTTCTATCACTGAGACAGTTACTTACCCACTTGCACACATTTTCCCACAGTTCAAGCACTCTCATTTTACTTACCAACCTTTCATGTGGTGCAGTATCAAATGCTTTAGAGATATATGACATCCGATGCTTCACCAAAATCCAGTCTAGAACTAACTTCCTCATAGAAGCTGATGAGATTAGTTGGACAAGACCGATCCTACATAAACCCATGCTTGAGCGGCGTTATACATTTATTTTCAGTGAGATAGTTCAGGATAGCATCTCTTGGAATACCCTAAACATTTTACCCACAACAGAGGTTAAACTTACCGGCCTATAGTTTTTCAGGATAATCTTTTTACCCCTTTTTGAATATTGGCACCACATTTGCTATGCGACAATCCTTTGGGACATACTCCATTATTAGATAGTCCATAAATATTAAGAATAGGGGCCTATCTATGACATTACTTAACTCCCTTAGGACACATGGGTGTATGCAATCAGGACCTGGGGATTTGTCTATTTTAATCTTCAGACACACAGAGACCACCTTAAGACCATGGTCCATGATTATACGGTTATCACCCCGCCAGCTGTGCCGAAGGTGCATTACGAGATAATGCTAGTTGCTGGGCAGGATAAAACTTCTATGGCGTGCCGAACAAGCTCAGGCCATTCATCCAGTTTGGACCCCCAGAAGTCGATTGGGTCCGGACCACATCCAAAAACATTGATGTTGGGCCAAAGGTAGTCATGGACCATGGTCTTAAGGCGGTCTCTGTGTGTCTGAATTCTTACCTGCCTTACAGACATTGGTGAGATGGTAAATAACGATTGCCACATGTCACCCATTAGGCTTCTGGCACACTGCCTGCTGCAGCTGCTGCTGCTACAACTACTTGCCGCTCTACTGCTGGCACGTTGCTGATGTTGTTCCACCGTGACATTAGAATGTGAAGAAGACAAAACAGATGTCTCCCCTTGGTCAATGAGTACTGTCTCTAATTCCTGCATTTTACTGTCAATTTGTGTGGGTGGAAGGAAAGTGCTTACTTTCGATTTGTAAAGTGGATCAAGGAGGATGGCCCACCCAGTAACTGTGTTCATTTTGATTGTCTTGATGCGGGGATCATGGTAGGTAATGTAGCATCCAAGCACTCAAGTGTAAGATGCTGCCGGGATTTCCCAAGCATCGTGGATGAGGGACACTAACCGGATTTTCCTCCCCTTCCTCCTCCTCCTCAAATCTGTGCCAACCTCTTACCATAAAGGGGGAATCGGTCCGCGGGGGTCCAGCCATGCCTCACATCACCTTCCCATTTTCTTCACCCTGGTATCCCACAGCCGGGCTAGTTAATACCTTTTTACTTGTGAGCTAAAGTCCCCGCCCTCACTACCCCTTGACCCTCAACACCGTAAAAAAGACGTAAAAATTTTGGAAAACAGTCGGGTTTCTAATCCCCCGATGGTAAGGCTCTGTGTCGCATTGTGTCCCCCTCCTCCTCATGCGGGGGACCTGCTCCCGCAGATGTTAACACTTGTTCTGAAATAACTTTGAGATTCTGGGGTTCACATTTTTTGATAAAAAGATATTTAGCTGCCCCGACTTTAAACGTGATCTATTTGAGATACGTTGAAAGCGTGGGCAGCTTTTTAAATCTTTTGATCAAAATATTGAACCCAGAATCTCAAAAGTTTTTTCATGTAGAAAAACAGCATAAATGCTTCTTTAGGGATTTCCACGTAAGTTTAACCCTTATTTCAGTAGTGTGCCCCTGGCAGTGGGGTGCGTTGTTAAATAATTATATTATATATATTATATTTTATATATTTATATATATTATTTTTAAAATATATTATATATATTTATTTAAAATATATATATATATTTTATATAAATTATATTATATATTATATATGTGCCCCGTCCTGCCCCGTGGCACCCCAAGGTTTGCTATTTTTTTCCCGAAGTGTTTTTTGTGCAGAAACCATAGTTTAGGGTATAATTGATTTTAAAACCCTTAATTGATTTCTGCACTTTCCCCCTCAAGGCTGTTTTATAAAAGTCAGCTTGCGGGTTTGGGGGGTTTATATTTTTTTTCCTTCCCGGGTAAAGGAGGTCGGGGGACCCAGTGAGAGGCCTGAATGTGGCTCTTTGAGAGGTAAAAGATAGTGTAGGACTGCCCTATTTGAGCACGTTGAAAGTCGTGGCAGCTTAAAATCTTTTGATAAAATATGAACCCCAGAATCTCAAAGTTTTTTCATGTATGATAGATAGCATAAATGCTTCTTTAGGGATTTCCTCGTAATGTATAACACTTGTTCCAGTACAAATATCACAATAATGGTCATGCTGACAATGGCAATGACATTGTCCTGACTGTCTTTTTTGGTGGCTTTTCAAACTGGCAAGGGGGTGGTGCAGAGATCTTTCACCTCCCTCCATTCTCTTGGCTCAACACCCTGGGTCCCACCACGCTTTTGTCAGGCCCCATGCCCCACTTCATACTGCTAATGGCATTCCCGTGCTTAAAATCGTGGAGTTTTGGGGGAGGGTGGAATTCCAGGGGCCCTGCCATGAAACAATGAGTGGTTGATGGGGGGGGCCCCCAATGACGCTGCAACAGCATCGGGCCTAACCCGGGGGTTTGGCGAATCCCGGAAGTGTGAGCAAAGACCCCGGCCTTCCTGCGTAGATGTCTACACCCGGGTAGCGTTGAAAAAATTTCTACAAACCGGTTTTTCATTGTTGCCAGGCAAGGGGAGTAAAAAAGTCTACCAATCTAAGGGGGGCAAGGGGATTTTCCATTTTTCGCACAAATGTGATGGGCCGGGTTTTTCTTAGCATCCAGCCCCTGGCCGGGGCCAGTTTGCAGAGCCATCCACAGCTTTTGACCGTGTGTGCGGTCCCAAGACACTTAATTTCAACATGGCCTGGTTTCATTGGCACATGGTGCTACCCAGGAGCTTGGGATCCCGAACCCGCACCTCCCAAACGGTTGTGGAAGAGTGTCTGCCGGCCCCGGACCCCCCCATCAACCCCGGAAAAATCCACCCAACTCACCCAGTGAAGTCAGTGAGTGTAATGCCCCTTTCCGTGCTTGTAGTCCATGTGTCTGTAAGAGATGGACACAGATAGCCCAAACCCTTTTGGAGATTTTGTCTGACACAGACTTGCCAGGGCGGGACACTTTCTCGGAAAAAGAAATGGGCTGCTCTGCATCTGGTTTTTTTGGGGCATTCAGGGGCCATTGACGTGGGCAGGGAAACCATCTGTGTCCACATGCTGAAAGGCCACATTTCTAAGGATGGGTATTCAGGCTTTTCCTTATGGCTTTGGGGGATGGTTGGGGTGGATGAAAGCGTTTATTCTGTCCCACACCTAGTAGACAGTAGGCTGGCTCTGCTAGGACTGGCTGCTTCGTACGGCGTGATAGATCAAACTGTGGAGGAGAAGTGGGTACGCTGTGCGTCTCTGGTGGTGACGGTTGGGAATCGGGCGGACAGTGGCTGGCACTGGGGATGGTGCTTAGCTCATTCCCGCTCGGCACTAGGAGCAGGTGGAACGCTTGGCCTTTGGAAGTGGCAGTGGGAAGGAGGAGACTGAAGGATGTCACTATTGGTGGAAAAGCCCGAGACCGGGTGTGGCCTGTTTTTCAAGTGATTTTTCCTCCACAAATCAATTCATGCTTTAGATGCATATGCCTATTCATGTTGTTCGTGTGTGGTTTAAACCCTTAGATATTTCCTTACGTTCATGGCAAATCCTGCTTTTGACATCGGGCCGGTGAAATCTGAGCTGATCAAAAAAGGCCCAGGCCTTCACAGATCCTGACCTCTTCTTCGACGGTGCAAACCTCAGTTTTAGCCGTAGGGTTTCGCTGCCACCACGGACCATGGGCTGGTGGATTTATGTCAGAGGACTTTTGCAACCACCATCTCCTTTTCTGAGGCCGCACTAACACTACCCCATCAGCTTCCTCTTTCCCCCTCCTCCTGTTGAGGCGCTCACAAGCAACTGCTGCTGGAAAGACCACGTTGGCTCCTCAATGCATTATAATCATCATCATCACAGGTGACTACCTTTTCCTGACAGTCTACATCCTGAAGCTGTGGGCTAGAAACCTAGGAAAACCACTGGCACTGGTGTGGCTTTGCTGAACGGCTTGGTTCTCTGCAGCTGAACAGCTTCCTTCTCCTCTCTGAGGGTATTAGCGATGTGCCGGGTGCTACTCGGGCGTCTCAGAGCAGACAAAATCATCCTCTTTGGCCTCTTGATCTTTTGAAATATCTTCTGGTCTTCAGAATATGAATTATCCACAGTGGTCTGTACAATGGTTGACATTTGGGCTGCATTTTCTTAGATTTGGTGGACTTGATTGATGATGCTTAAACGGATCATTGGTGGGGCCCGATCTTGACTGAGAGGACAAGGTAAAAACCACTAGATGCAGGATTGGGTTAACCACTGAAGAAAGAACAGATTGGCGATGCTTTTTCCATAGTATGAGATTTACTGGAGCCGACAAGCCGGATGTAGGACTGTCGGTCTGCTAACTGACGATTGTTGTTGCTCGCTGGTTGTGTGTTGTCCGGTGAGAGCAGCAGCACTGGAAGGTGCGGCTGCCTTGTCTTACTACCTTAGCTCCATGTCTACCATCGTCCTTGCTGGCTTCTTCCACCTCTAGTTCGCTCCTATGTCAGATAAGATAAATATTAAAAGGTCAAGTTTTGTTGATCGGTCTCCTTTGTTGTAAGAACTGTACTTCAGGAGACCAGCAAATAACATGTGGTCTATTATCTTATAAATTCTAACTGGCAAACTTTAGGATTTTGTATACAGAATTGTTTCTATCGAATATCTGTAAAAATGCGGACTCCTTTGTCGTAAAGAACCTTTAACACCAAATCAACACAGTGTTCTGCTTCAATCCTTGTAATTTTCAACAACCCAACTGATGGGGGACTAGAAATTTAATTTTTTCTATGGAATATATATTAAACGTGGTCTTTTGCAACAACCAACTAGGATTAGAAAAAAAAAAAAAAAAAATTCTATGGAATATCTATGAAATGGAAGAACTCTGACAACAAATCAACAGTATTCTTGCTTCAGTCCTTGTAAATTTGAAACAAGCCAACTGGACTACTAAATAGATTTTTTTGCCTACAGAATATTATCTAAGAAAAGTCGGTCTTTATGTGTCAACCGAGTAGGAATTAGAATAGATTTTTTTTCTATGGGAATTATCTATGTAAATGGGGTGGGGGGTGCTAATGAAAACCTCTGACACCAAATTCAACAGTTGGTCGTGCTTTAGTCCGTTGTATTTTTTTTGATTAGCAACTAACTAGTAGGACTTCACAACATAGGAAATTTGCTACAGGAAAATCTAAGAATTGTGGTCTTATGCGAACATCCAGGCTAGGATTGAAAAATAAATAAATTTCTATGGAATGAAGTGTGAATGGGGTAGGTTTGTTATGGTAGAAAGTATACGGGTGTGGTCTTTACACTTGCTGTCCCACACAAAAACTGCTAGCAAGGACGTGTGGGCAGGTGGAATTACATTTTCTGCACTAAACAGTATAGCACAGTGATTTCTTTTGTGGGATTTCCATAACAGGTGTCTTGTGACCACAAAGCTGTCACCCCCCACCCCCCTAAACAAAAAACCAAGCTGCCCCCCCAAAAAAAAAAAAAACTGCAAGCATAGAAAACTTTTTGTTGCAATGCCAAAAGATTTGTATGCAGCTATATAAAAATTCTCGGACTACTACCTGCCTAGGTGTCACTAATTCTGGCGGTTAACTTCCGACCCGATTCGAATCTATACTAGAGCTTTTCCTTTCTGAAATTCAGGGAATTGGTGTCCTGTGTGCAGTCTGTGTTCTGCCTGCTTTGAAAAAAAGCAGTGCAGGTTATGTATTCAGTTCATAGACTCTAATGTTGATTGGCCTTCAGCAGAAGTACCAGTGCCCATTATAAAACAAGGTCATTGTGAATTTTTAGCAGCCAATGGAGATCTCTAACACCCCCCACTGGTGAAGTTCTTGACCCCCCCCTCTGTGCTCTGCTGACTGTTTGGCTGCCAAAAATGTACAGGGGTAACCGCGGTAAATGGCGCAATCTGAATTCTCGATTGCGATTTATGATCCGATTAAAAAAAAAAAAATTGGATCAAATCTTTTCTTGATTAAATCGCTCATCTCTAGTGAAGAACCCACAGCACTACACTCCCAGAGCAGAGTGGGGAAAGTGGGACCATATCACTATCTGCATTGATCTTCTCTCTGAATGGGCTGAAGTATTCCCGATTGCAAAAGCGATTGCTCAAGCAAGTAATAGCCATGAGGCTGCTGTCAGAAGTAGTGTGCAGAGATAGGTAGTTCCCTGAAGCTATTCATTGGAGTACACACATTTACAATTATGTCTCCAGAGAAAAGCGTGTTGAAAGAAAAGAAAGATAGAAATCCTTGGATTTCGTTTAAGGAAGAAAAAGCCTTCATACCGTTTATTATTCATTCACTTAGTTGCTGTGGGTTAAAGTGGGTAGATTATATATCTAGGAAAGTTAGGTTTTTGGTCCATATTGGTTGGATTTAATCAACGCTAATAGGTTATAATGTTTTTTACACTACAACTTACAATGCATCAAAATGGTTAGAGCTGTACCCTGGATGGTATGGACAAAAACAAACCCCCCCCCCCCCAAAATACATAAAAACCCCACAAAGCTATAATCTATTATACCTATCACATAGATATAAGTTATACCACTCACCGGGCCCACTTTATTTAGGGTACCACCCATGCGAGTAACGGAGTTGGACCCCCTTTTGCCTTCAGAACTGCTCAATTCTTGTCGTGGCATAGATTCAACAAGGTGCGGGAAAGTTTTCCTCAGAGGATTTTGGTCCATATTGACATGATGGGCATCACACAGTTTGCCGCAGATTTGTCGGCTGCACATCCATTGTGATGCGAATCTCCGTTCCACCCACATTCCCATAAGATGCGATTTCTATTGGATTGAGATTGGTGACTGGGAGGCCATTGGAAGTACAGTGAACGCATTGTCTTGTTTCAAAGAAACCATATGAGATGGATTCCAGCTTTATGAATGGCGCTTTATCTGCTGAAAGAGCCATCAGATGTTGGGTACATTGTTGGGGCATAAAGGGGCATGGACATGGTCGCAACAATACTCAGGTAGGGATTGTTGGCGTTGCAACGATGCCAAATTGGTACAACTGGGGCCCCTAAGAGTGCCAAGAAAAATATTCCCCACACCTTGAACATCACCACCCACCAGCCCTGAACCGTTGATACAAGGCAGGCATGGATCCATGCTTTCATGTTCGTTGACGCCAAATTCTGACCCTACCATCGTATGGCGCAAGCCAAATGCGAGTCTCATTCAGTACCAGGCAACGTTTTTTCCAATCGCTTCTTCTGTCCAATTTCGATGAGCTTGGGCAAATAAATTGGATGCCTCAGTTTCTGTTCTTAGTGTGAAAGGAGTGGCACCGTGTGGGTCTTCTTGCTGCTGTGCCCATCTTGCCTAAAAGGTGGCCGGACTGTGCGTTTCAAGAGATTGCTCTTCTGCCGTACTTGGTTGTATCGGGGGGCTATTTGTGTCCAATGTATACCTTTCGTTCAGCTTCGTCCCTGTTTGCCCATTCTCCTTTGACACCTCTGGCTTCATCAAGGCGCACGTGCCGCCCACAGGACTGCGCGCACTGGATGTTTTCTATATTCGGGGACCATTCTTGTAAACCCTTGAGATGGTTGGGCGGAAAATCCATGAGATCAGCTGGTTCTGATAAGACTTCAGCCCAGCCCTTCTGGCAACCAACAACATGAACCGTTCAAAGGCACTCAAATCTCCTTTTCTTCCCCCAATATGTATGCTCGGTTTGTTTGTAAACTGCAGGAGATTGTCTTGACCATGGTCTACATGCTAAATGCCTGGTTGCCGCTGTGATTGGGATTAGGAATAAGTTGTTAACGAGCAGTTGGACAGGGTGTACCTAATAAAGTGGCGGTTGAGAGTTATTTATATTTATTTAAAATAGAAAAAAAGCGCACATCCCTTGGACTTGCCAATATTTTTTCTTTCCGTATATAGTATTCAACACACTAATTTTTTTTTGGAAGATTGTACAAGGAGACATGACAAACGGACCTCACACAATTCTTTTATGGATGTCCTAATACATTTGCGCTTTATTTGCGCTTTATTTGCCCATGATACAATGTTTATTATATCTTTCAATTAGGTGTTGGAGTACACCATTTTATTATATATGCTTTTAATAAACATGTGGTTGTATATGCATAAGTATGTTGGGTTACTGTCGGTTTATGGGTATTAGAATAAGGTGCTGGATTCGTGCGCCATTCTACCAGGTTCATAGGGGGAGTTAATGACTCTTGTGGTCGTCCACTTGTGGCCGATTACCGTCTTAAGTCGTTTTAGCTCTGCGGCCCTCTCTCCTGTGGGATGGATCGTGCGTGAGCCTCCCCTTATCATGTATCCCGGTATAAACTAGTTCCTTTTCCTCTGTACCTGTGCGTAAGCTATGATTCTCTCACAAGTTTGTTTATTGTACTTGCTTGCTCCAGTATCTGTCTCAGTGCGTAGTGGGCATGCGCACTGCGGTCCGGGAGACAGACGCGTCTGGTTACTAAGGATTTCTCTTTAACAAACACTGTTGAGTTTTTGTGCATGCGCACTAAGTATTATAGGACGCCGTGTTTTTAATCTAGGTCTACAATCATGTGTGAGTCTATTTTTTTGATTTCCCGCCTCTTTTTAATTGAACAATTATGTAATTATTTTCATTTTGTCAGTTACACTTAATGTTAGTTTGGGCTATGTTAGCTCTATGCACTTTAATTGATCTTGAAGTACATTAACATATGGATCAATCACGGGAATCTGCTGGTGTATACTATTTAGATCTGAAATATATATGGTGATGTGATTATTATCTGTTATTGCTAAACATCCCTATATATATGGTTCACTATCACTTGTAAAATTGCTTGATAAAGGCTCTGTGAGAGAGCTGAAATGTCGCTTTGTGGCATGGAGGAATAATAAAACAAACTTTTTTGCCTGAAAACATCTTTGTGAGTATGCCGTGGGATTTTTTACTATAATATTTCTATATATATATATATATATTATATATATATATATATATATATATATATATATATATAGTATATAATATATAATAATATATATTTGCAGATGGATTTTGACTTGCAGATTTATATCTATATTTGAGATACGGTGTATTGTATGAATAATTTTATACCTGTGTCTATAAATGAATGTGGGTCTTATTAGATTACCCCTTGCGGAGTTGAACCATCCCTCACATTAGTGATATTTTGTATCTTACTATTTTGTGTTAAGGATTTTCCTCAGGTGGCCAATAATAGAATAGGGCACACTAGGGAATAGATAGTGAGGGTTAGGTTCCTGGTGGGGACGCCCTTGTTGGGGCGAATACCCCATTGTTTTCCTGGTTAGGTTAGGTTTAGGTAGGTGGGTCTAGGAATTAGTAGGGATAGGGTAGATTGTTGTCTCTTTTTAACTGAAATATATTAAATGTTATCTTTTATCTATGTGTAGTATTAGGATTATAGCTTTGTGGTTTTGTTTTTGGGGGTTTGTTTTTGTATGTAGTATATTCCTAGAAAACCACTAATATGTATCATTAGGGTAGTCCAACCCTTGTTGATTAATTTGGATGTGTTGTTGTTGCTCTTATGTGATGGCTCTTACAAAGCACTTGATTAATATACATTCTCGGGTATTTGTCTCCCTTCCAGATCCTGACACTTTGTGGATGGTACCATACCCATAAGTTGCAGCCAGGACAACGGATGGTCATTAAAAGAGACATGAGGGATATTTGCATGTCTTCTGTGTTCTGTATCCATCCCAGCTTTTGGCTATCAATCCTGATGCTTTTCATTCCTTCTGATAGAAGAAAAGAAGGGGAAAACCAAACATAGTGGCAACGTCATAGAGTGGTGAGGGGGGAAACAGCATTAGGAAACCACAGGGTTTTCGAGAAAAACAGCAGTCCTTGGCGCAGCATGAGTAGGGCCAAGAGTGGCACAATGAAAAATTCTGGAGGGGGGGCAAAAAAACTCGGACCCACAAAGGGGCACAATGACACAGTGGGAGTGACGTCATCAACAGCAGCAGCATGAGATTAGGAGTTGCAAATGACAGAGTGTGGAGGTGGGCCCCAAACAGGAGTAGGCATGAGGGCCATTGACAGAGTGGGGGGGTGAGGACAGCAGCAACATGAGGTCAGGATGGTACAATGACTTTTGGAGATGAAAAAACAGGAAATGGGCCCACAGAGTGGCACAAGTCAGGGGGGGAGGTGAACAGCGAAAACAGCGAGGTCATAAAGTGCACAATGCAAATTTCTGGAGGGGGCCCAACGGGAGTGGGTCAAAAGGTGGCACAATGCGAGGTGGAGGGACAGCATAGAAGAGGCATAAGGGCCCAATGAAGGGTGGAGGTGACGGCAGCAGCATCAGCACACGCTGAGGTCAGAATGAACAATGAAAAAATTTGGGGGGGCAGAAAACAGGGGTGGCCACCGAGTGGGACATGACACAAAGTGGAGGGGAGACAGCAAAAACAGCGCAACATGAGGGCAGAGAGCGGCACAATGACAGGTGTGGAGGGTGTGGCAATACCATCCTGGTAAAGATGGGGAGGCAGAAAGCAAATGGCAGTGTGTGGCATAGGTGGGGGCGGCATCAGATTTGTGGCTTAGACAGGTAGTTTTAACCCCGGGCGATGGAGCTGGGGAGGGTCCTATCCCCCCCCCACTTTCCCACAGCAGCCCGGGAAAGTGGTACGTGAGCGCTGGGAACCCTCCCGTCAGACCTGTCAGAGGATGGACCCTGCTGCAATAGGCAGTGGGCCAACGGTTGGAAAATTTCCTATATATTTGAGTTTTTTTTCCCTTCAGCAGCTGGAAAAAAGGCTCCCATTTTGGACCCGGGGTGAGGGTCCAAGAGGGTGGAGAGCCCGAAGTTCCCCCTGCCCGGGTGGGGACTTTCGGCTGTCACTATTGAGATGGGGGGAATTGATTTTAACGAAGTGGACTTCGTTTTTTAATTTCAGGAAAACTTTGGTTCTGCACGAAATAGAAGTTTTGGGGTATCCGCGGTAACAAAGCGTAGTTTTACTTGAAAAATGGCGCAAGCACATGTCGTTTACATGGGGCAAAGAACTCTGGAAGAAGAAAGGACACCCTAATGACATGTGTAAAGAGATGAAGCCAATCAGAGACCGGCGGGATTCCTGTGACGTCACCGGCACAATATAAGTCCGACGCCATGCTAGCTCCTCACACTGCTTTCCGTTGTGCCCGATTGTTGCAGCAGCTGCAGAGATCTCACACAAAATAAATTTGTTTTACCACGATTTTGGGGCAATTGTAATTCAAGTCAGGGTGGGACTAATTCTTGCCCCAATATACAATTTAATGCCATCTGTTCAATTCTGGAGCCATTGAAATATCCAAGGGTTATTTAGCCTAGTTTGTGCTTTCTTCTACAGTAAAAAAACGGTGTTTTTAAACTGCCAAAGATGAGTACATTTTTTCATGATGATTACTGTAGTGCAAATTTTTATCCAAGGGTTAATTAAAGCCTGTTTTGTGCTTTTGTAGTCTGAAAAATACATATCGTTTTTACACACCACATACGAGTTAGTTTTTTTCCGGTGATTTCTGGAGCGCAATTTAAATCAAGGGTAATTAAGCGAGTTGGTGCATTTATATTCATCAATACATGGTGTTTCTAAACGCCAAGACAGTAAATTTTTCCTGTTAATTATGGAGCACATTTATATCCAAGGGTACCCAAGCCTTTAGTGGGTTCATTTGGAGTCAAATACAGGGTGTGTATTAATCCTAACAGATATTTTCATTAAACAGAGACTGTAATTATTTTTGACCAAACAGTATGTCAGACAGAGAGGTGGCAGGCTCTCACAGCGAGTGTCAAGTGTCACAAACATTCCCTGGATCAGTGATCAGGTTCACAGCACAGTAAGGGGACGCGCAGCGGGGTCATTCGGTGACACCAGAAAGCAGGTATCATGTAGTGGCCGTGAGTAGAAGCATCAATCCCAGGGTTCTAGATGGTTGAGTAGGTCAACAACTTCATCCCACATGATATCTTACAACCCTAGTCCAACAGTCGTGGGTTCGTCGAGATGCAACTCTTAGTTGGCATGGCCCCCAGGAACAGAGGGAGCACCCCTCAACAGTCCTCAACCTGCCTCTTGTCCTGTTCGGACCCTCACCAGAAAACTAGTAAGTAGTCTGGGCTCAACGCACTAAACAGCGAGGACTAACAATTTGAGGACAGTCAGCACTACTTGGCAACGTAAGATTGGGGCTGATATCCCCTGCTTCTTGCAGAATTCATGTGGAGAGTGGCATGGGAGGTTTTTTGGCAAGCGGTCAGCCTCTGCATACCAAGACCGTTGAGGGGGAAAGCAGTGACGATCGAAACACTCATGCAGTAAAAACGTGGGTGGTTTGGAACCAGTTTCAGCGTTACACCAGTTGATTTCAAATGCAGCGTATGGAACTTGAACTGAAGGAGACCATAACTACAGGGAATGTTTTAGGTGTTCTTAATTTGCATTCTGTGCATTGTTGTTGAAATTCCAGTACAAAACTGTAATGAGAACAGAACAAAAAAGAAAACAAAGCAAATGCTGCAAAACTGGGCTGTGATGAACTTCTTCAGTAAGAAGAATTGGAAAATCGTAAGTCCAACTTACAAAAGTAAAAACACAATGTCCTTCAGCTCCCACCCCTGTTACACTCGGTGGAACAAATTACATCCCACAATTTGTGGTTTTAAGAAAGCAAGTTTGATAAACGTCATTTGTTCATGAACAGATAACACAGGTGATCAAAAGGAAAAGTTTCTGAACTATTATCCAGGTTCCAGATTTTGAAAGCTGTGGAAATCCTTTAGCTTGCATTTGTAATAGAAAAGGCTCCTCACACAACGGCCTCCAAGACTATACAATAAATAATAATAAAAATAATAATAAAAATAAAAATAATAATAATAATCTTTAGAGCCTATAGAGAAAGCGGTTCCATTCACCTCGTCTGTCATAATCCTTGTACCGTACCTCTTGCCTCCATCCCTTGACCACGAACCACAGCCACCTGTCCCTGACCTTACCGCCTGTCCCCGACTCCGAGATTGGCCTTATGAAATTAGTACCACTCTACCCTCGGCTGCCACCGCATGCAAGTCATAGTCTGGGTAGCGACCTGACAGACTCCCGCCGCAGCAAGTCCATCCCGCTTTGTGGCCGTGCTCTGTGAAAAACTGGGGGGGGAAAAAAAACCCCTAATAACTAAGCCCGCTCCCTGGCTTGGCTATTGCCATCGCTTGCGGTGGTCCAGTGGATCCCATACCGCTGTCCCGTTAAAACTTGAAGCAGTGGAATGACGTTATCAAACCCGTAGTCCTGCAACTGACAAATACATGTCCGCAAAAAGGCCTGAAAAAGACGGCAGGTGTCCACGCATGAGCTGCCACTGGCCGACATTAAAGATTACACAGGGTTGTACTCCAGTCCGCATGGATCATCAAAAAATCATTACTTTTCCTTTCTCTGTTTCCATAGATGTCGTTCCAAACCTATGGGAGGCTGGAATTTCCAACGTTGGAAATGTTCCAACATATTAGCCTATGTTGGGGGAGGCCGGTCTGCCGCTGCAGCTTAAGGAGGGTATGCTTGGGTGGTGTAAAGGGGGAAAAAAAAAAAAAAAAAAAAAAACGGCTTGACGTGCATGCAAGTTTCCTTGCCATTTTTAGACTGTCTTGCAGATGGGTGTAAGACTTGAATAACCAGATTGAACATGTATGCCGTGCAGGGAGCATGGCACAGCCCTCCTCCTTCGCACCTCGGCCACCATGTTCTTTCCATCGTGTCCACAATAGTTCTAATTTTTCAGTTGCTCGATAAAGCCACAAAATTATGTCAACTTGCATGACCGGAGCATTTCCTCCCTTGTGTCCTTCCGTTTACCGCAGGGGAATACTCCTGCCACTGGATCATCAAAAATCGTTAATGGCCTTCTCCTGTTCAACAATTTCCCCCTGTTCATAAATTTCCCCCTGTTAAGGTATTTATTCCTGTTCATCAATTTCCCCTTGTTCATAAATTTCCCCCTGTTAATATATTTATTCCTGTTAATCAATTTTCCCCTGTTCACCAATTTCCCCCTGTTAATATATTTATTCCTGTTCATCAATTTCCCCCTGTTCATCAGTTCCTGTCTGCCCGTGTAGCCGACCTTTCTGCTACGTTACCTGACCTCGAATCTCCGCCACCTGCCCTGACCTGTTGGCCTGACCTTACGATTTGGTACCTCGCTGCGCCTCGGCTGCCATCGCAAGCTAGTCGCGCCAGGGGTAGAGATCGTCGAATGTCTCAAAAATTTGGTTCGCCGACTTTGCCGAATTTTCCAAAAAATATGTTTCATCCCGAATTACTTCGGGACGAATTGCGTTAAAAACAGCTATTTCCTGGCTGCAGAGAGCCTGTACGGTGATGTAGAACATTGTGCTATGCTTAAATATGCAGAGGGAGTTTGGTATGATCTTCATACAATGCTGTGTTTTAGTATGACACGCACATGACTGCTGCCGCTATAAGACTCGCTTGACCCTTACAGGGGCAAAGCTGACCAAAAAACTGAAGCGGGAATGCAGCCTGATAAAGACATGGCAGCGCCAGTTGGAAAAAAAACAAGCTGAGGGCTAAGATCCAACCATAGCATAAAGTAGTAGGTTTCTCGGAGCAGCCACAGATCACAGCAAGGTAACGGACGTCACAGCATAGTTCTCCCTGCGAGGCCACAGCATCCGGTTCATCTAACCGGCCATTTATTGACCACAACACTAGGTCATACACTTTCTCCCAGATGACATCTTGACAACCCCAGACAAGAGTCGTGGTTTGTCACACACAACCCCAAGTTTTCATGGCCCAGGAGCAGTTGGGGCTCTTACCTGTCCTCAACCCACCTCTGTCCTGTTTCGCTTCCCACAGCCAGATAACTACTATGTCTGTGGCCTCTGCACCACTATCAGTGATGACAAAATATTTGAGAGACAGTGGCAGCAAAGAGGTGGGGAAGACATCAGCTGATTCTTACAGAAGCAGGGCAAATGGAGATGAGCGAGAGCTTGCAATGGGGGGTTATGTTGTGAGTGGTCAGGCTTTGCATAGCGACACCATGAGGTGGACGCGCGACAGTCAAACACAAACAATGTAGCCCGATCGCACTAGGGAGCGTATGAAGCAAAAGCAAGGCAGGGACAAGGTATTCTGGTGCCCTATTTCAGACAGGCATAAAAGTGCCCCCCAAATGGAAAAAATCAGCCCACTCCATGCCTCCTTGTGCCCCCTTTTCACCCTTGCTGAGGGCCGCCCTACGCGGTCACCTACCTAGACTAACCATTTTCCCGGCCTGGAAGCATTCAGTTTTCCTCTACATTAAGTTTAGGATGACGGGAGAGAAGAAGGATGGATATGGATGATAGACAATCTGGGATCTTGGACAGAAGAATTAGTCCAGGGCCGGAGATGTAAAGTTGGTTCTCAGCATACTGTGTTTTTGAAAAGCCATAGTGATGCTATGAGCTGACCCAGACCAACGGTGTACAAGGACTTCATCATCATTATTGGAAGAATAGAGTCAGCAGCTTTGTGTCATCGCAGTGCACAGCCCTTAAAGGTCGGTATAGGTGGCCAGGCCAGTCAGCAGTCGGCAGCAGTGCGAGTTGGGAGCCAAACGGTCACAATTTAGACCACCCACTTTGCAGGTCCCAGAAAGTAGCGACACAGGGGCTCACCGGGTCAGCGGCGGTGTGCCAGTTTTTTGATGAGACACCAGAGGAGTGTTGAACATAACTAATATGTAGAACTGTGGGCAGAAAGAATAAGTGGTGAACACGGGACCTAAGTTGGCACCACGCCCTAGCATCATTCACATGTATGTCACCCCATAAGTATCGTATTCAGATGTGGGTGGTCCATCCTGTCCCCCTACACGCAGCAACACACAGTGGCACTACACCCATTTCAGGCAATCAAAGGCTCACCCCCTCAGTCCGAAGACAACTCCTCTGTCTATTACATTATCTAGCCGGTCCAGATACTCCTCCTCCTCGTCTCCCAGCAGGTCGTTCACCGAGATGATAGCCAGAGACCAGCAGTATGCGTCTAGCCATCCCTAATGCAAGAAGCGATGACCGTGCTATTTGTCCCAAGTTGTGTGGTACTCCTGCAGTCACTCCCTTCAAGTGGTGGAACTCCTGTGCACCACTCACAGAACTGCACTGGAAACCTTGGCATTCACTTCTGCCATTGTAATGACACAGGTATTGGCTCCTCTGGACCACAGCAAGCGGTGGTAGCGGCCACGCGAGGGAGCGGGGTCTAAGTAGATCCTGGTTTTCACCAGAGCCCGCCGCGAGGCAGGATGGACTTTCTGCGGCGGGAGTCCTACAGTTGCAACCGCCTGGCTCGAAAAAAACCAGCTTGCGGTGGCAACCGAGGCGCAGCGAGGTTCCGAATCTTAAGACGAAACTCGTAGTCAAGGTCAGCCAACATTAGAGAAGCAGGCGGCGAAGATTCGAGGTCCGGTAACGTAGCAGAAAGTTCGGGTACACCGGCAGACAGGAACTGATGCACGGGGGTGAATTGATGAACTAGAAAACTATATAACATAGGGGAAATTGAGATCAGGAATAAATATATTAACAAGGGAAAAATTATTGAACAGGGGAAATTAGAGAACAGGAATAAATTATTAACGGGGGAAGTTGATGAACAGGAATAAATATATTACCAGGGGGAAATTATTGAACAGTGGAATTACAGAACAGGAAAAAATAATAAACAGTGGAGAAATTTATGAACATGGGAAATATTGATGTACAGAGAAAGCGGCCATGATGAATTTTTGATGATCCAAGTGACAGGAAGTAATACCCCCCTGACGAACAAAGTCACACACAGGAGAAATGCACAATCCTGTTGTTCAAGACTTACGCCCATCTGCAAGACATTCTAAAAGGGCCAGGAAACTTTGCATGCACTTCAGCCGTTCTTAAACAACCGCTAATACAACCCTCCTTAAGCGCAGTGGCAGACCGGCCTCCCCCAACATAGGCTGATTATGTGACATTTCCAATTGAGTGGAATTCCCAGTCCTCCCATCTGTTGGAATGACTGTATGAACAGAGAAAGGCAATTAATGTTCATTGATGATCCAAGCGGACAGGAGTACACCCCTGTGTAAATTTTAAATGTACGCCAGTGGCAGCTCATGCTGACAATCTCCTGCCGTTTGCTCCTGCCCATCATGCGGGACACGTATATTGTCATCAACCAACTACTACGGGATGAATAACGACATCCACTGCTATTATTTTGGCCACAGACAGCGGTAGTGGATCCACTGGACACCACAAGAGATGGCAATAGCCCGCCAGGGAGCGGGGTCTAAGTAGGTCCCCAGTTTCAACCAGCCCGCCGCAAAGCGGGATGGACTTGCTGCGGCGGAGTCTAGCCAGGATCGCAACCCTGACCTGACATGCTTGAGTGTGGCAGCCGAGATGTAGCTATGGTAAAAAATCGTAGGTAAACACGGAGTCGGGACAGACGTTAAGTCAGGACAGCGCAATGGTTCATGTCAAGGTGAACGGAAGGCAAGAGGTACGGTACACGGATTATGACAGACGAGGCTGAAGGAATTCCTTTCGCTATAGGCTCTAAAAGTTTTATTATTATTATTAATAATATTATTATTATTATTAATATTAATAATATTAATATTATTATAATTATTATTATCTATTTTATAGTCTTGGAGGCGGTTTAATTTTCCATTTCCACTCTCCTTTTCCATTACAAATGCAGCTAAAGGATTTCCACAGCTTTCAAAATCTGGACACCTAGATAATACTTCAGCAAACTTTTCCTTTATCACTTGTGTTTATCGTTTCAGAACAAATTGAACATTTATCCAACTTGCTTTCTTAAAACCACTTGAATCCGTTTGGATGTTACTTTTTTCCAACCGGTAACGGGGAGGGCCTCACAGAAGGATTGTATATTTTTTACTTATCAGTAATTGGACCATACGCTACACATTCTTCATACAGAAGAAGTTCAATCCAAAAGCCAGTTTTTGCAGCATTTGCTTTATGCTTCTTTTTTGTTCTGGACCTATTCATATATGTACTTGAATTCAATCAACAATGGCACAGAATGCAAAATAACACTTAAAACATTCCCTGATAGTTATGGGTCCCATCAATTATCAGTCCATACGCTGCATTTGAACAAACTGGTGTAACGCAGAAACTGGATTCAAACCACCACGTTTATACTTCATGAGTGTTTGAAATTGCGCAAAATAAATGAGCAGCAAAAAAATTATCTCATATGTGGTGTGTTAAAATGCCATGTATTTTACTGACTACAAACGCAGAAACAGGCTTAATTAACCATTGGACATAAATTATGCTACAGGAAAAATTTCGTCTTTGGCGTTGAAAAACACCGAATTACCACAAACTTTGACTTCGTTCAGAAACAAAGTTTTCCTGAAATTCTAAACGAAGTCCACTTCGTTAGAATCAATTCGCCCATCTCTAGCCAGGGGTAGCGACCTGTAGGACTCCTGCCCCAGAAAGTCTGTCCTGCCTTGTGGCGGGTTCTGGTGAAAACTGGGACTTACTTAGAACCCGCTCCCTGGCGTGGCCGCTACCAACCAGCTTGCGTGGTCCAAGAGCACTAACCCGTGTCTATACAATGGGCAGATGTGAAAGCCACGTTTCCTGGCCAGTTCTTTGAATGGTGCAGGAATCCACCACTTGAAAAGGGAGTGCCTGCAGTACCACCAACTTGGACAGGACACGGTCAGCTTCTACACTTAGGGATGGCTAGACGCATACTGCTGTCCCTTGCATCTCTCGGTGAACGACTGCTGGCACCCATGAGTGCCCGAGGAGCATGAGTATCTGGACCAGTAGCAGATGGAAAAGACAGGGAATTGTCTTCGCCAGAGTGTTAAGGCCTTGACTGCCTGAAATGGGAGGCGTGTCACAGTGTGCTGCTGCGTTGGACAGGATGGACCACCACATCTGAAACATGTATGGTGACATTGCATGATGATGATGCAGGGCCGTGGTGCCAACGTTAGATCCATGGTCACGCTTTACTTTCTGCCCACAAGATTCTACATATAGTATGTTCAACCCACCTCTGGAGTACTAATCAACAAAACCAGGCACACCGTCGATCAGGTGAATTACCACCAAAGCTCCACACATACTGACTGGGTAACTGCCGCTGCCCCGTGAGCCCCTGTGCCCCTAATTTTCTGGGCACCTGCAAAGTGGGTGGTCTAAATCGTGGCCGTTTGGCACCCCACCTTGCACTGCTACCACCCCTGCCTGACTCCCGCACACTACCGCCTTAAAAGGGGATGTATCGCTTCCTTACTTCGTCCTGATTCACACTGCTCTGAGCTCTCAACCCTGTGAATGCAGGGCGATTCTTCCCCACCCAGCTTGCAATTACATCATCCCCCCTTCACTGCTGGCCTGAAAACTCCCCCCTCCTCCCCTTTCTGATTTCCACATTCCTTTTGTTTTTCCCCTATAAAATCTTTTTTTTAATAAGAGCTGAAATAAAACCCACGGGCTTTTTTCCCAAATCTAATTTTTGAGCACTGACTCTCACAGCTGGAGAGTTTTACACCCTTTCCCCAAAGAACGGCACAGACCCCTCCCCTGTATGCGGGGAGAGTTGGGGCACAGGGAAAAAAAATGCAATTTTTTCTCATTTGTCCCAATTGCTCCCGGGTTCGTTTCTGCTAGGTTGTGGGGGCAGAAAAAAACCCTACAGCCCCTAACCTGGTCAGAGACACAGTCCGTAAAAACAACCCAGGGGCTGAAACCAAAATGAAAAATGTGCTCAAGCTAGTAAATTGCAAGGAGGAGGGATTCGCCCCCAACACGGGTATCATTTAAAAATTAAAACAAAAAAGATAAGGGACCCAATTGTGAGAAAAAAGGCACCCTTTGCTAATAAACACCCAAATTTGCAAAGTTGCTTTTTTTCCCACTGTCCCCTTTTTTCCCTAAAGACCTTTTTAGGGGAAACGAAAACCCCCCTTTAAGAGTGCGCCACTGCCCTAAACACGAAAGCTCCGCTCTCTTCCCCCAAATGAAAATTTATAAAGTCCTTTCCACTGTTGGCTGGGTCAGTTAAATAAAATCCCCTGGCTTTCAAAAACCACTAGTATCTGAGGGACAACCCAACTTTACATCCCCGGCCCAGACTTTAATTTCCCTCAAACTGTCCAAGATCCCAGATTTTTAAAACACCCAAATCCTCATTTTTCTCCTTCCAGCTCCAAAAATTTTAAATGTAAAAAAAACAAAAATGTTTCCCAAAACCCGGGACAAAGGGGTAGTCGAATGGGGGGGGCCGCGTAGGGCGCCACTTCATCCAGGGGGGAAAAGGGGGGCCAAGGAGGCATGGAGTGGGGTTTGAATTTTCCATTTGGGGGGGCAATTAATGCCTTTTTTAACTAGGGCATTTTCCCTTGCCCCAGCCTGCTTGTTAACCCCGGCTCCCTATGCGATCGCTACATCGTTTAGTTTTTTGCCTGTCACCCCCTCCACCTCAAGGGTGTCATTTAAAAAACCGACCACCACCCCATAACCCCCATTGCAACTCTCCTCTCACAAAATTGCCCGCTTCTGCAAAAAGGGCGGATTCTTCCCCACCTCTTTGCGCCCATTTCCCAAAACTATTTGGCCCTCACTGTTATTGGCACATAGGCCACAGCACATAGTTTCTCGGGTTTGGGAAGCGAAGGGGGAACAAGGTGGGTTGAGGATGGTGGGGGCCCCCCCCCGGCCATGCAACAAAAGGGTTTGTCGACAACCCCCCCCGCTTTTGGCTGGGGTTTGTAAATTGCACGGGGGAGAAGGTGTAGCCCTGTGTGTGGTCAAAACGGGGCCACTAAATGACCCCGGGAGGCTTTGGCCTCAGGGTGACCTCTGTTTTTACGTCCCTTATGTGCTGGACCTTTGGTGGCCCAGGAACCTACTTTTGTTTTTTTGCGTTATTTTTGGATTTAGTCCTCACTTGTTTTTTTCCACTGGCGCTCCCATGCTTTATCAGGCTGCTTCCCCCGCTTCAGTTTTTTGGTCAGTTTTGCCCCCCCTAAGTGCCCAGGGAAATTAAAGAGTGAAGCAATTCTAAGAGCGACGGCTCATGTGCGTGTCATACAAAAACACATTTTTTGAAGAAAAAACCAAGTCCCTCTCATATTTAAGCATGGACAATGTTCTACACACCCTACGGGTCTGTCAGCCAGGAAATAGCTGTTTTGTAACACGATTCGTCCCGAAGAATTTTGGGACGAAAATAATTTTGTTGGGAATTTCGGCGAAGTGGGCGAATCGAATTTTTGAGACATTCGCCCATCTCTAGTCATGCAAATCACAGCTACGGCCATGTGCGCAGTGCTCGAGGGGCCCCTGCCTCCTCTTACGTAAACTCCACGGTGCTTCCGGGTCATTTGCTCATCTTCCTCACTCCTCTACCTCTCCTGTTCCCCTCTCTTTTTCACCGGGATGAAAAATCACTCATTTCACCAGACAATGCTTGTGCCCCAAAGACCTCCCCTCCAGTTCAGTCCCACCGACTTTTTTGGCCCAGATGATCACCATGTCCCACCCCCCTATCTACCCAGACAGATTTTTCATCATCTGTTCCAGGACTGAAGGGGAAAAGTTTTTCATCCGTAGCCCCGGCAAATGACAAATAACGTCGCCTCCTGAATGGCCTCAACAAAAGCGGTGTACGCATGACTACGGGCTGACATAAAAGTTACAGGGGGGAGTACTCCTTCCGCCTGGATCATCAAAAAAGTCGTTAATGGCCTTTCTCTGTTCATACATTGGTCTAACATGTGCAGGGGGGAATTCCAAGGGGGAAAACATTGCATTCACATGTTTTGGGGGAGGCCGTTCTGCCGCTGAAACTGAAGGGGGTGTCCGGGTTTGTAGGAATGGATGAAGTCATGCACAGTTTCCGGGCCATTTTCAAATCTTCTGAAGATCGGTGGAAGACTTCAGGAACCTTTCACAACCAGTTTTAAACAGCGCCATGCATGGCGCATTGACCCCCCCTCATCGGTGCGGCTGGACACCATTTTTCCTCGTATTGTCCGGTTTTTATTTGCATTTGGGGGAGAAACCCACACATCGATTTGCTGCATGACGAGGACAGTTCCTCCCCTGTGTGACTTCGTTCCTGAGGCAACCCGGGTGAGAACGGGGTGAACCGCTGTGCCCTACAAGTGGTTTTAGGGCAGCACTTGGGGACACGAGATGGGGGTTGGTGGAGGAGGTGGGGGGACATTGGCACAAGAGAATTTTGACAATTTTGGAGGAAAAGCGGCGCTCCTTTTTCCAAGTTTTGGTGGGGCGGGCAGGAAGCACTTCAGCCAGTGGGCCGAAAAGGACAATACTGGCCTGACGTTTTCCAAAGGGTGCTGCCGTGACCTTGGAACAAACCGATAAGCTAAAGGAGACCCACCTTCTGTTCTACTTTTGTGAAGGGCTGGTACTCCCTTTTTTGGAAATAAATTTAGGGCTTGGAAACTCCACCTGGGCTGGGCCAAGCCATTAGTTCTCCATTTGTATTGTGTATGTTTCTCCCTATGACCCCCACTCCCACCCTCCACTTGCTGTCTGAATGTTTATGGGCTAAAACCCCCAAGCGATTCCCATTTGTATTGTGTATGTTTCCCCCTGTGCCCCACCACTCCCACCCCATTGCTTCTATTTTTAGGGGGCTACAACCCCCCAAGCGATTCCCCATTTGTATTGGTATTTTATTATAATGGAATGAATTTGTGCTATAATAACGTCTCTTTCCCCTTTTTCTTTTGACAAGGGGCCTCTATCCCCCAGTTTTTCCTCACTTGAAAATCTCCCTCTGCTCAGAAACACCCTCCACCCTCCCAAATTTTTTTTTAAACCCCGGGTATCTGATTTAAGTTTTGACTATAAAATTTTCACTGTTAGGTCATTGCTCCCGGGTCTTTGAGCAATACCATAGATGCAATATCCTTTAAATAAAATTTCCCCTTAAAGTGTGACCTTCAGTTTATACCAAAAAATTGAGCCAGGAAGAATCGGAAATGACCTTAAGGTAAACATTAATTTTTAGTCTCTTTATAGTATACCACCCCCAAATGACTTCTATGCCACTATCATCACTCCCTCCCTATTGCTAAAACCCTGCCTACCCTCCACACCCACAGGGGGCAACGACTTCCATTTTCCCCCCGTCTTTTCCTACACTCCACCTGCCCTCCTCCCCTCTTTCCAGCATCAAAAAACCTCTCCAAAATCCTACACAACCCCCTTTTGCTCAAATCCCCCCCCTCCAACTCTCCCTGCTTCTCCTCGCTGTTTGGGGACTTCCCCAAACCCCCGGGCCCCCTCACACACCCCCATTTTTTATTTCCCCTGCCCCTTACAGGCCAAGAAGCAAAAACCCCATAACCCCTTAAAACAAAACCCCTTTCCCCTCACCCCGCATCCTATCCCCATTCTGGAGCTCTCGGAATGACTTTCGGGGGCAAAAAAGTTTCCCCTTCATCCATGCTTCTTCACTCCCCAAACCTTCCTTCCTTGGTTAACAAAACCGGGCTACACCCCTGACACAACTTCCCCTCGCACTCTCTTATGGGGGCTTCGTTTACCCACACACCCCCGCTCTGAAGTAACATGGCGGGGGTTTTGGCCTTTCTTCAATCCCTTTCTCTTTTGTCCCCATTCCCCCTTTACTTTCCCTCACCCCCCCCCTCCTTGGAGGGCACTCCGTCCCATCTACTCCCCCTCCAACCTCCAAGTGGCTTTTGTTTACGTCCCCAGGCTCTGCACCCCCCTTCCTTTGACCATTTTCGCTTCCTGGCTCTTCATTTTCTTTCCACTGACATCCCCACTATTATCATGGGAGATTCAACATCCCAATCGACACCCCCGCCCCACCAAACAAACTCCTGCACCTCCCTCTTTCCTTCGGCCCACCCATGGACCTTGGAGCCACTCAAAAAGGGGGACACACACTGGACCTCATCTCACCAGCATCTGTCCCTACTAACACCTAAATCTCTCCTTTACCCCACTCGACCACAATTGCTCACCTTCTCCACAATTCCCCCCCACCTGCCCTCTCTCCCCCCAAATCTTTTTACTCCCCCGTTGAAACCTACAAAAATTCCCCTCACACTCCTCTGAATCTTTTTCTCTCCCTTACCATCTTCTCTTTTGCTCCCCCAGACGCACCACCACTTTTACAACACACAATCACTCCACTCTTGATGATCGCCCCTCTCACACACAAAGAACACCAAAAACAAAAGAAAACCGGCACACACAAAATTTGAAAAAATTTACTCACCGTGATCCCGTACTGCAGGGACCCTCCCGCTAGGGGGTAGCACTTAGCAAAAACAAACGTATGGTCCGCAGTCCAAAGCCAAAAAAATCCCAAAATTTATTGAGTAATATTAAAATAAAACGCAAACATGCACAGGGAGAGAAAAAGCTTGTCCAATCCTCCCTTCTTCTGATCACCTCCTGAAGCTAAAAAGTGAAGAAAACTGAATTCAGATCTTTTCCACTCCCCCCACCCTCCACCTGATCTCTCTATCACAGTAAAAGGCCACCTCCACCACCCACAAGTCCCCTGCCTTGGGGTAACCCTTGACTCCAATCTGTCCTTCAAACCGCACATCCCAAAACCCCACCTCTGTCTGCTGCCCCCACCTAAAATATCCCGTATCCCCTCATTTCCCAACTGCGAAAACACAAAAATGCTGGCCAGCCCTTTCACCTCACGCCCCAGACTATTCAACATCCTTCCTTGGCCTCCCAGCTGCACCCTCGCTCCCCTCCAATCCTTCTTAACCTGCTGCCCCTCTGATCCACCTCTCTCCTCGATATCGTCTGCCCTCCCCCCTGCCAAAACCCTTCATGGCTTCCCCTTTTCCCAGCGAATCCAGTTTCAAGTTAGTAACCCTTTACCTACAAGGCTCTCCATAACCCCTTCCCCCATACATACTGCCTAAAACTCCAGAACTCCCCTCACGCAAACTCCCCCTTCTCACGGACCTTCTTCTCTCTCTCCCCGTGCAACTCCCCAATAACGTCTCCCAAAACTTCTCCCGTGCTTCCCCCCTACCTGGAATCACTGCCCCAACACCTCAGTCTCTCCCCCACTCCACCCGCCTCAAAAGCAAAACCGAAAACCCATCTCTTCAGGAGCCTATAAACCCAAAAAAACCCTGCTGTCATACACTATCCACAACCAAACTTCTGTCTCTTCCCCCCTTTCCTTTAAGTTTTTAAGCCCTCGGGGGCGGGGACCTCTCTCCTTCTGTACCATTTTTAGTTATTAATTTTCACCTTTTTTACTTTTTTGACCAAATTTTTAAAGTATAAAACCCTTTAATGTACAGCGCTTTTAAAACCAAGGGCGGAAAAAATTAATAAAATTTAATAATAATAATAATAAAAATAGGCATTTGGTCACCATTTGGAAAGAAAGGGGCTGCAGTACCAACAACTTGGACAGGAACCCATGGCCCACTTCTTCACCTTAGAATAAAAGGACGCAAACTTTTGCCCTTTCCTTTGGGCAATCGCCTCATTAACGACTGCTGCACCAAAGAGTATTTGAGGGGGCAGGAGCATCGGGAAAACCGGGGAAAGATAAAGGCAAAGAAAACAGCTTCCCTTGGGGGAAAGATGGTAAGCCTTGACGGGCTGCAAGGGGAAATTGTGCCACGGGGGGCGCTGCTGCTGGCTGTTGCGGGCGGGGCAGGAGGGGCCCAAACCACTTTCTGAGCCACTTTTCCCCCCAGGCCACCAGAGGGTAAAGCTGAAATTTTTTTGGACCCAGGGCCATGGTGCCAATTTAGCTCCCGGGCCACACTTCACTTTTTTTCCCACCAAAAATTCTCAAAACCCTTTTTTTGGGCTCCTCCACAAAAAAAAAAAAACCCCCCCCCGAAAGCTATTTTATCGCCAAACCCTCCCAACACTGATTGACTACTACCGCCACGGGCCCCCGCTAAACCCCTTTTGCGCTACTTTTTTGGGACCTGCAAGGGGGTTTTTCCCACAACACAACCGATTTTCGGGCTCCCCCTTTTCCCTTTACCCCGCAAGCTGACGCCCCCCTTCATCTGGCATGTTTAAACCCCCTTTTGTTTCACCCAGCCCCCAAATTTGCGTTGGGCCTACATCATCATCGATTTTTGGGTTGGGATCTTAAACGGGCTTTTCTCCTAAACGGTCGGGGATGCAACTGACCCCTCAAAAACATGACCCTCCCATGCCACTCTCCTCATAAACTATTTTAAAACCGCCTACTGCAAGAAACAGCGTATATCTCCCCCCCCTTTTCCCTTGCCAAGAAAGCGCTGACGCCCTTTCAAATTGTTCACCCTCCCCCGTATATTGGGTTTCCGACCCCCAACCCCCAAATAAAATCTCTGGCTGGGGGAACCCGGGAGGGACAGAAGGGGGTTTTGGGGACAGGCGGGGGCCCCGCTCCCCCCCGCCCCCCGCCCATGCCAATAAGGGTTGTGCCCCTGACTTTCCCCAAACCGACTTTTGACGGGGTTTTTGTCAATTCATTTTGGGGGGAAAAGTGGATGACCAGAAAAACCAAATAAAGAACCCTTGGGGTTTGGTCAACACACAGCCCTAAAATGACCCCGGCAGTTCGGGCCCCTCACCGAAGTGACCCGTTGCGACGTTTTCCCTTTTACTTTGCTGCGCCCTTTGTCCCCTGTACCAGGAAGGGTTTGTCCCCAACTGCCACTCCATGTAAGAGCCTGCCACCTCTCTGTCTGAATACTGTTTTTTTCAAAAATTACAGACTCTTTTTAATAAAGATACCCTTTAAATAGAAAAATCACACCTTGTATTTGACTCCAAATGAACCCACTAACGGGTTTGGGGGTAACCCCTTGAATATAAATTTGCCTCCAGAAAATAAAACAAAAAAAATTACTCGTTTTTGGGCCGTTTAAAAAACAGGAAAATTTTACTGAATATAAAAGCAAAAAACAAGCTTAATTAACTTTTTTAACATTCAATGCACCCAAAAAATGCCCCAAAAGGGGAATTTAAAAAATGTAAAAAGGGCCGAGGACCCCCCCTCTAAAATCTTTTTTTAAAGCATTACCTTGCGTAATCTCTGCTGCGGCAGCCGCAATGTCAGGTACAATAATCAGTGTGAGGAACAGCAGGCTTCAGTTTTATAGGCGTGACGTCACAGAAGCCCCCCGGGCCTCTGATTGGCTGTGTCTGCACAGTCATTAGGTCTTCCTTTCTTCCCAAATTTCCTTTCCCATGTCAGCCATCTTGGGGCCATTTGAGCAATGCAAAACACACCCCTTTCCCCGCAAATTACCCCAAACTTCTTTTTTGTGCAGAACCAAAGTTTTCCCTGAAATTTCTAAAAAAAAGTCCACTTCTTAGAATAAATTCGTCCTTCTCTACTAGGGACTGTCTGCTCAGGAAGCACCCTGGGACATCCTATTTTTTTCCCTAGGTAGTTGGTTTGTGGTTGTGAAACATTTTGTCCCTTGAAAAAGAAAGATGCTTGTTAACTTTTTTTAAACGAAAAGATGATCACAATTGGAAATGCTCTTGTTTTTTTTGACCTTTTCTGACAAATAAATTTTTAATTTTGGGTACCCCACAAACAAAGCTGGGAGATATTTAATTTTCCCATAACATTTTTTGGGGCACCGTTGTGGTTTTAGGGGACTCGGCTGCAAAGCACATTCCTTTTGAACACCCGGGCATTCACACAAACGAAAAAGAAAAAAACCCCCAGCGTAGCATAGATAAGGAAAATTACCCTTTCTTTCTGCGCAAATTGCGGAAGATTCCCCACGTTTGGGTGAGATGTTCCTTAAAAGGGGTTCATTAATCATTAATTAATTAAAAGCAGAAGATCTCCTGTGGATAAAACCTCAGAAAAGCTGAAAGTTTAAAAACCGCTTGCCAATTTTTAAAAAAGGAGAAAATTACCGACTTTTTGAAAAAATGTCTCTTTTCCCTTTTGACATTGTAGTACAACAAATTATAACTTGGACAAGGCAGAAACAAAGCAGGGAGATATTTTAGTCTCCCATAACAATGGTATCCCTAAGAACATTGTATTGGATTGTGAGCTGCAGTTAGTGTATAGATTCTGGAGGGAATTTTGTGGATGGATGGACATCTCTCTGTCTTTCTACTTTGCATTCCACCAGGAAACAATTTCAAAGATGTTTTGTATCTGATGTTGAAGAAAAATGGAAGAGGTTTCTTCCTTTAGCAGAATTTGCTATTAATAACAAGTAATTTCTAAACAAAAACATTTTCATTTTTCTGTAATTACAGGTTTAACCCCAGGTTCCCCTGCAGGAATGAGATCTTTTAAACCCCAACCAGAAATAACGTACCAACGGCTGTGTACAATCTGGGCACAGGCTGTTCAGAACGTGGCAAAAAAAACGTTCTTCAGGTCCTAATTATGTCTTGTGGGAATGGGTTGGGTTTAGAGAGGGGGGGGAAATTTTTCAAAAATTCGTTTTGCCGACTTCGCCCAAATTTTTTCCCACAAAATTTGTTTCGGGCAGAAAAACTCGGGGTTAACCGTTAAAAAAAGTATTTTCCAGGGTGCACAGAGCCTGTAGGGGGCGTAGAACGTTGTGCGATGCTTAAAATTTGGGGAGAAAGGTCTTGGTTTGGTCTTTTTTTCAAGTTTTTTTTTAGTATGATACTCATATAGCCGCCCTCTTTGAATCGCTTTTACATAAAATTTCCGGGGGCTTAAGAGGCAAAACGACCAAAAAACTGAAGCGGGAATGCACCTGATAAAGTCAGGCAGCACAGCGGAAAAAAACAAGTGAGGGCTCGGGGCAACATCATGACAGAGTGTGGAGGGGACGGCGGGAGCCACAGCACAGAGGTCAAGAGTGCACAATACAACTGGGGGGGGCAAAAACGGAGTAGGCCACAGAGTGGGACAATGACAAGTGTGGAGGTCAAGGGAGCACCAACAGCAGCATGAGTCAACAGTGGGGACAATGACAAATGGGGGGGCACGGCAAAACCCCCAGCAACCAAAAATGGTTTAGACAGTGGAAAAATGACAAACTGGAGGTGGGAAAAAAAGGATAGCCACAGAGGGCACAAAAGACCCCCATGTGGAGGGGCACGGGAGGGGCACAGCAGCAGTATGAGGGGCAACAGGCACAATGACATTTTGAGGTGGAAAAAAAGTAGTAGGCCACAGATGGCACAAAAACAAAGGGGGAGGTGACAGCCCGCACATGAGTTTTAGAGAGTGGGACAAAACAGGGGGAGCACGGCAAACCAGCAACAACACAGCACATGAGGGCTTTGATTTGGGAAATGAATGGGGGGGGGGTGGGTGGAATACCAGCCCCTGTTAAAGAAAGGTTTGTGGGAGATAAAACTGTCATTTGATGGTGGCATCAACGGGGGGGCGCACAAATATGGCTGAGGCAGGAAAATTTGAATCCAGACTCATTTCCAAAGTTTTGGTTTAGGCTCATACTGATATAATCTGACCCGAGGTATTGGGGTTTGGGAAAACCGGGCCCATCCACCTTTTAATCACTGACAAAGGGCATCTTTCCACATTTCCCATGGACAAGCGGGTTCCCTTTTGGGAACTGGCCCCCCGCCGCAGTGAACACCCGCTCATGCCACACACTGGGGCCCCATGTTAAAATTTCGAAAAAAAAATGAGCAACCAAAAATTAAGTGGTATTTGGATGTAAAAACGCGTTTCTTTAACTGAAAACAACAAAAAGGCTTAGATAACCCTTTGGGTATTCAATGTTCTTCAAACTGAGCAGATGCATTTAAAAAGATATCCGCGCATTGGACGCAAAATAGACTTCATTCCAAAACCCCCAAAATCAGAAATAGAAAGTAAGAGACGCAGTCTTGAGACAAGCTGTGAAGCCCCCCAAAAACACTAATAAAATAGTTCTTTTTATTAATATCAAAAGTAGCAGCATCGGCGGCAGCACCTTCCCTACACAGCACGGTGAGAGGAGTGTGAGGAGCGAGCATGGCGCCCGGACTTATATAGTGTGGTGACGTCACAGAATCCCGCTGGACTCTGATTGGCTTCATCTCTGCACATGTCATGTAGGCAAAACGCCTTTCTTCCTCCCAGACTTCTTTGCCCCATGTAACACCAATTTTGCTCGCAGCCATTTTATCAATCAAAAACATGCTTCATTCCCGCGAATCACCCCAAACTTCGACTTCGTTCAGAATCGAAGTTTTCCTGAATTTCTAAACGAATTCCACTTCATTAGAATCAATTCGCCCACCTCTAGTTCGGTTGTCTACAAAAAACCTGCACCTTAAGGTTTCTACTGGAACAATTACTTCCCCTTTATATTGGTCCATACTACATTACGGAAATCATAAATCTGGTTTAGTTCAGATTACATTTACTCACTACTTCCACACCCATAATATATTTTATAAATCTCTTCTGAAAAAAACATTCCTCCTGTGTTACCTGTGTCTAGTCCTCTGGTTGTTTTCCAAGGAGAGTTGGAATATGAGGTGGAAAAAAATAATAAAATAAAAATAAAATAATAAAAAAAGTAAATTATTATGCTTTATTATTTAATAAACAATAACTTTGTTTTATGAATAAAGACTATAAAAAGCAAAAAGCAGTAGCGCAGGGGAATCTGATTTTATCTGGAGATTTCAATATTGTAAACAATGTTAGATTCCTCTTCACTGTACAGTCCCTATCACCAGTGAGTCAGTCAATCTTGGCTGGCATTAAGTAGATCCTATATGACAGCATGGCCGTTTTGTCTTCACAGCCCTCTGAAATAGATTTATACATTATTACTTCCAATCGACAACGACTTACTGGTCAAATTGAAATTTGAAATATAAGTGAAACATTGACCCCAACAAACAGTTGAAAAATGTACTAATGGAGTACACCACTTGGTCAGACCATTGCTACAATTCTAATGCTGGTTTAAAACTGTGGCCACAATCCCTCCTCCTTTAACTGAGGCAAAAAACTTGTATGATCCTCTGCAAGCCAGAAATCCACTAACTCATCCAAACCCACCTATCTGAAAAATTTAGAGCTTAAATGGGAAGTAGTAGATCAACAAAAAAAGGATTCATTTATTACGACCCCTTTTTTATGATTAAACACATAAGATTATAAGAATTTAGATTGTGTTTTTTTTTAATTTTTTCAATAACACAATCAATTATTGATGAGCGATTTTCCGTTGACTATCGTCATCGGTGTCGATAGTCTATATCGCTAATTACCAATAAGATATCCGATAGTCAATAATAGATTATCGAGCCGATGACCATAAATACTAAGGGGAGAAGAACAACACCTATCATTCTGTACACCCACAGAGGATGGGAGAAGCTGAATTAAACATCACAACAGTCCAAATGCCAAAACCCTGGTCTTGCACCTACTGCATGACCCTTAAACCCTACATGACCCACAAATCTAAACAGTGCCAGAAGGCAGTAATGAATTGAACCACACCAATTTTACTTGAACTGACCTTGAATACCCTGTCCTGAACGCACCATGAGCCCCAAACCTGCCATGACCCCAGATTAAAAAGTGCGTAAAAAAGGAGTCTTTCAACCACCATTTAAAGTTATGAACTGGACATTACTATATCTGTCCAGTACCGCAGTAGGACCATTAAACCATGTTTCTGAACGCCACAGATTAAAAAATATGCGGGGAAAAGAGTCTAAGAAACCACCATTTTAGTTGAACGGACATAGACTAAACCTTTCCTGACCGACAGTATGTCCATTAAACCTGTCTGACCCACAAATTTAAAAAGTGCCGAAAATAGGAGCCCTTTCAACCACCTTTTTTTAAGTTGAAAACTGGACATTGACTATACCAGTCCTGGCCACAGCATGAGCCCCAACACCTGCATGTCCCCCACATTTAAAAAGTGCCTAAAAGTAGTCTTTCAACCACTATTTTGGTTTTCACTGGACAAAGACTATACTGTCTGGGCCACATGCATGACCCCGAAACCAGATGAACCCACAGATTCACAAAGTGGGCACTGATGCTATTTTGTACAGTGACTGCCACTTAGTATATTTTATGTAACTGCTGACATTAATATGTATATACAGAATTTAATTAGGGAAGTTTTATTATAGAAGTTTTACATTATTCTCATATAGCTTTTTTTTTCAAGTGTGATTAACAAAACAACAAACACCCCTCCCTGCAAGTATATATTAACGAATTTTTTACACGTGTAGATGGTTAATTCGTCCCGCACACCCCATAAGTAATAAAAATGTCCTAATCATTCCCAAAACACTTCGTAGTTGAGAAGACATGTTGCCCTTGCTGTCTTCAGAGGAGAGGATTCATCCAATCAATAGTGAATTGGTATCATATTTTCCTCAAATCCTTCTTTCAGTGATGTAGAGGGACAGCACTCCCCAGGAGATCAAATGAATGCGACCCCATAGTGACTCCAGCCCAGAACATTTTTAATTCCTCAAATTGTGCAAAATTTTGTGTCCAGCCCTGGGCCCTTTTGACACTACTTAACCACACAGAAATCCCCAATTTCAAAATCCAGATTTATATTTAGAAAATTTGAGAGCTCTCTTGATTGCCCCTAATGGTGAGAGCTATGTGCTTGGCCTACAGCCACTGTAAACAACGGAGGTCCAGCTGACATGACCAGACATAACTTATACAGTGGTGCGGAGAGTAGCCCATTCTACGACTGTCATCGTATTAACCCCGGAGTGTCCAGCTGCCAGGGCCAGACATACAGTGGGTGCAGTGAGAGCCCAGGCAGCGTCTGTCTATCTAATAACATGCTGGTTCAGCAGCCAGGGCCGGAGTATACAGTAGGGTAGGCGGTTGAAGCAGATGCATGTCGTCCTTCAATCTATTTACATGTAAAAATGCCCTTATGATGCAGAAAACGAAAACAGTCGTGCTGGAATCGTAGTGTGTAAGTGAGAGTATAACCACCAGCCATCCTCAGTACACAGTCAAGACCTGTGGTTAGCGCTTGCCCGTCCGTATGAGTTCGGACCAATTGAGCTTCACTTTGAAAAACCGGTGGTTAACGCTGCTGTTTCCACCCAGGTGCCCTTTTTCTTGGCATCTTTTTCTCATTTTTAACTCAACGAGCAGGAGAAATTGTCTCAGCACCTTTTTCTTCTGTCCGTGCTCCATACCTCCATTTCCCTGACTAACCTACATCTGGTGTCAAGTCTTCCTGTACCGTCCCATTTAACAATTCAAGGAGGAATATATTTTACCAGCCTATTTTGTACATGCAGAGTTTTTAGTAGTTTAATTCTAGACAACCCATTTTTTCTTTTTTTAAAATATCATGGAATCCCACCATGTCTTTTTTAACTTCCTCTTTTTAATTAGTATTAAATGATTGTCTCAATTCAGCGGATGCTAGCCTATGTTTAAATATCTTGCAAAAACAAGACCATTTTGTGCTATTATGTTCCATTAAACAGTGTCCTACCAATTCCTCATTCATGACAGCACCTATCACCCTTGAGCCACTCTAGACAATATGTGAAGAACAAATGTCTGTTAATAACAACATTTATTTACAAAAGTACCTGTAGTCTAGCTGCATTTCACAGCACAATGCCCCCAAAAATTAAAAACAAGACCCATGAAGCCACTTTTGACAATTGTTGAAAAGAACAATGTCTGTTAGAAACAACATTTTTTTATAATAGGAGGCCCTGTAGATAACGCTGCATTTCACCTCAAAAGTGTCCCCCAAAATTCAAAGCATGATCCCTTGAGCCACTTTTAGACAATTGTTTGAAGAACAAATGGACTGTTAGGAAACAAAATTGTTTTATATAATAGACCTTTTAGTAAAAAAAAAAAAAAAAAAAAAAAAAAAAAAAAAAAAAAAAAAAAAAAAAAAAAAGGAAAAAAAAAAAAAAAAAAAAAAAATAAAAAAAAAAAAAATAGCTGCATGTCACAGCAAAACCCCCACAAATTCAAAACATTACCCTTGAGCCATTTTGACAAATTGTGGAAGAACAAATCCAGTAATGAAGCAACATTTATTATAGTAATAGGACCCGTATAATGCTGCATTTCCAAAGCACCAAGAACGCCCAAAAATTATAAAAATTAACTTCTCAGCCAATGTTAAAAAAGAGTAATGAGGGAGAAATGTGCCAACCAAAATGCCACCAATTCCAGTTCCAAAGGACCAAGATTATTGGCCTGTATCTTCTCACAGCAACTTGACCCCAAAAAATTATAAAATATGACTTCATCAGCCACTAATAAAATTGCGATGTGAGAAATGCCACTTATAACCACATTTCTGTTCCAAAGGACCATAATTAAATAGCTGTATCTCACAGCCAACATGACCTCAAAACCATTGACAATGCGAAAACCTCTAAAGATTAAAAGTAGAGAAATGGAAATACGTGTTGTTTGGTCATGAAACCTTGCTGCTGTCATTTTACAGTCTCCTCACAGCAAAATGAACTGTTGAACCGGAATAAAAAATGCAGTAAAGAATAATACTTTTAAAGAAAAAAGTTTACCAAGTAGGACCATTTCTTGTGTGAGAGGAATGAGAGTAAGACCGGCAACTAATCGGTGAACTCGCAAATGGGGCCAAACATCATCAGAGATCCATGCCTAATTCATCTTGGATTGACAGTCAAACGATCCACATAATCTGTGTAAATGCCGTATCGTTTGTCTAGTAATGACTCGTCCACATAGCTGAAGTCCGCTCAAGATATGACGCTGGCTGCTGCAGACAACACCGTCTATGGCGTTGCGAGCGAGCCACGGGCCATTCTTCCATTTGGGTACCAAAGTCCTATTGGACCGGAAACACATACAAAAACATCGGTGTAGAACGCAGATAGTCGTGCACCATGCTCTTAAAGCTGGTCTCTAGTGTGTTTGGATTTGTGCCCTGTATTGCATGCGTTGGTGATGTGGTAAAAGAAAGATTGCAGAGACACCCATTAGGCTTCTGCCACCTTCGCCTGCTGCTGCAGCTGCTGCTTGCACGTCTACATGTGCAATCAACTGCTGTCCACTGCTGATGTTGTTCCACCGTGACATTTGAGAACGTGAAGCAGACTCAACAGATTTTCTCGCAGTTTTGATCAATCATCATGTCTCCAATTTCCTGCATTTTACTCTCTATTTGGTGGGTGGATAGGAAAGTGCTGAATTTTTGTTTGTACCGGGCATCCTTGAGGTGGCCACCCAGTAACTGTTAGTTCAGTTTTGATTGGCTGTAATGCGAGATCATGTTGAGGAAATGGAGCATCCATAGCACTCATGTAGAGAGATGGAGCCTTGATATCCCAAGCCTCTTGGTCAATGGGCACTAGCAAACTGATCTTCCTCATCTTCCTCCCCTCCTCAAATTACGCGCCAACCTACTTTCCAAGGTCAGGGAGCGTCGGTAACCGTCGAAGTCTAGGAATAACCTCCTCCGCTTCCTCCCGCACAGCATTCAACACAGCCCTGACTTGCCTCATATTGATGCACCCAGAGAGCTGATGCGCCGCGTGCACTAGCCCGGACCCCGAACCACTGCCTAATATGAAGACCGATACAAATTGAGAAACTGTCGGGCCTTAGTGGATTCGACTGCAGAGAAAGGCTCTGGTCCGCATCTGTGTCCGTCTGCACCTCCGTCTTGGGCTGGTCTGTTGTTCAGAGTAGTTCCCAACGATCGTAAACCATAACAAGATCACCACAATGCTCATTGCTGCCAAGGCATGACCATTTTGGGTGGCTTCTCAAAACTTGTGCAAGGATTGTGCAGAGCTCTTTTTTTCACCTGCCACCAATCCTCGGTGGCTCAAGCACCCGAGGTCCGCACCGCTGCATAGTCAGAGCCATTTGTCTCTTCTTACTTCTAATGGCATTGCGCAGGCTGCACATATCGCTGGAGCAATGTGGAGGGTGGAATTCCAACGTTGTTTGCCACTCAAACATGAAGACGGTTGACGGGGAGCCCCCAGATTGACTGCTGTGCAACTCAGCCAGGCGGTACTAAGCGGGTGCGAACTGATTGCTTAAGTGTGAACTCGATACATCTAGGCCATTCCACCGCAGTCAAGTCATACCCTGTATGCTCTTTAGAAATTTCCTTGACGACAAGGTTTCATGACATGTTCCAGCAAGGGAGTGCGTCCAGCCTACCGAGCTTAAGGGTGGCCAGCAATTTTCGTCCGTTATCGTAAACACCACCTTCGCCTGCACCAGGTCTAGTCACCCAGCCAGCGCTGTGACTCAGTTGCGGAGAGCCGTCCACAGCTCCTGACCTGAGTGTGGACAGGTCTCCAAGACAGATTAATTACAACACGGCTTGGTTTCTCTTGCACTTGATGCCACCGAGAAGACCATTGGGGTAAAGAGCCTCTGCAACATCCCTGCGGTGTTTGAAGATCGTCTCGCCGAGCCTGTAGATCACCGTCATCCCCAGAGAAATCCCCCCAGCTCACCCAGTGATCTGTGCACAGAGAAAGCGGCCTTGGCCGTGCTTACTAGTCCATGAGGTCGGTGGTCAGATTGGACTTTTCCGGCACAGATGCAGACACGCGCTTGAAATTTTAGATGACACGTGGCAGGCAAGCAGGGGACGGCTTTTCTGGCAAAGAAATCCTGCTCGCATCTGGTATTGTTGGCAGGCAAATGACCATGACGTGGCGGATTCCAACTGTGTCCTACCAGACATGAACGTCAACATTTCAAGTGCCAAAAGCCTGGCAATTTTTGCCGACATTCAGGCTTTTGGTCATTTGGATGGTTTGGGTTTAAGTGTTTCTATCTGCACCCAAACCTGGAAGACAGAATACTGGTATGTCTAGACTGTCCTGCTGTACGGCGTTCAAGGTCGTCAAAACTGGCTGAAGAGAAGGGTAGGATGGGTCTCCTGGTGGTGCTGGTGTACTCAGGGGCGACGGTGGAGGCTGAAGCGTAGGCATATCCCTGATCATGACTCTGAGTAGGCAATGGGCAGCTGAGGAACACTTGGTGGTGGCGGCGGAGGAGGAGGACTGAGAACAGAGGGTGTGATAGTGGTTAGAGGCCCGGCGTCGGTCCTTGGGTCTTTTTGGCCAAAGGTGTTGCGTACTCCGTTCAACTCAGCCAGTTAGCCGCTGCAATGTGAACTATACATGTTGGTTGGTGGTTAAACACCTAAGAAACTAGCCATCTACTTTATGCGTTACGGCAAAGGTGGCATAAGACAATCGCGGGGTGAATCAGAGCTTGCTCGAAAAACGCCCAGGCTTGAGATTCCAGGACCTTTTGACTGGCGATAAGCGAGGAGCGAGGTTTCCCTGACCGTGGCTAGGCGGACTCAATATCAGCTGACTTGCGACCGCCCTCTCCCTTTTTGAAGCGGACCCCTTGCTGACACTACCCCAACGTCTTCCTCCTCCGTCCATGATGAAGCGCCTCGCAAGCAAATTCGCTAAAAGACCACGTTGATCCCGCAATTGTCGACATTATCATCATCAACACACCAGATGACTTCTTATCGTCGTCCACCATACTGCATCCAGGAGCAGCGGGCTACAAGCCAGAGGGACTGCAAGGCAATTGCCGACCGCCCGGTGATTATTTGCCGAATAGAACCGCTTTCCTTCTCTCCTCTGCATAAGCATCATCAGGTAACTGGTCCGTCAGAGCAGAGAAAATCAACTCTTTGCCTCTTGATCTTTTAACATGCTTTCTTTCTGACCCCAACCGCATTTGTCATCAAAGAGGTCTTCAGAAAAAGGATTATCCACAGTGGGGGTACACGAGTGACATTTGGGCTGCCTTGCTTCATGTTGGACGGATGCTGATGAAGCTGAAGTACGACATTTGTGTCCCGAGACTGGAAGAACGAGGAGGTAAGACTGCAGGAGGCAGTTTTTGCATTAGCAACTGAGAACAATTGGCGACCCTTTCGATTACGAGAATCACAGCGTGATGACCCCACGCGATGACCCAGCCTTACAAGCCTGACGGTCCTCAACCGACAATCCACTGGGCTTGCGTGATGTCCGCCTGCACAGAAGGAGCACCATCTCTCGAACGCTCTACCTCCAGTCCTACGCCCCCTCATTGCACGCTTACCACCTGCATTATGCACCAAGTTCGAGAAGAAAAAATTGTGAGAGGGTATCGAAGATTTTGGGAACGTCTCTATTAAAAAGACGGCAAATCACACTATTTCCTCAAAACACTAATCCATAAACAAAATTGCTGTGATTCAAATAGTAACTGCAAGGTGTGCTCTATCAACAATCTGGGGAATGGGCAAAAGTGCAAAAAACAACGAATCTGAAATTGTATACGTATAATAAAAGATAATTTTGGCACCTATCAATTCACCTGTGTGTGACTACACGAAAAGCAGGTTTCAAATTTAACTGCAAGATGGCTCAACAACAAATCTGGACTGGGCAAAGAGTGCAAAAACACGTATCAGCAATGTATACGGAATAATTAAAAGTATTTGTTTGGCACCCTATCAATTCACGCGTGGTGACAACACAATTGCTGGATTCAATTTAACTGCAAGGTTACCTCTATTCCAACAAATCTTGACTGGGCAAAAGAGCAAAAAACCCTTACTGAAATTGACAACATATAATAAAAAGGTATTTTTGGCACCTATCAATTCACCTGTGTGACTACCACAAATTTGCTGAATCACATATAACTGCTAGGAACCTCTATCAACAAATCAGAGACTGGGCAAAAAGTGCAAAAAACATGATCTGAGAAATGATAACAGATAATAAAAAGTATTTTTGCAACAATCAACCTGTGGGTGACTACAAATTGCTAGGATCTTCAAATTTAACTACAAGGAACCTCTATCAACAAAGATGCACTGGCACAATTGAAAAAGAAACAACTATCTGAAATGTATACTGATATCAAAGTGTAGTTTTACACCTAACAAATATACCTGCATCACTAGAAAAATCTGTATCCAAATATAAGTCAGGCTGCCCAATACCAAGTAATTATTTCAACAGTAAACTGTTAATAATAATGGCTTACTGCAAAGCCAAGTCTGCAAAACAAAATCCAGTACTCATTAAAAGAGCTGTCTGTGTTCGCTGCGCGGCCCCCCCCCCCCCGCACCCTCCCGTGACTTTACAGCGGTAGTATGCACCTTAAAATAGAATAATTTTCGTGAGCTGTTTGCACAGAGGCAGAGCGCACGTCCATTCTGCTTTGAGATACTGACACACACTGATCATGAACCCGGAAGGGGCTGTTCTATGTAAACACGAGGTCATGTGATTATTTCCAGCCAATCGTGCAACCAACACATCCCAGTCAAGACGTCGCACACACATCACACCTCTGCTCTATTCTGAATCTATTTGCTGGCCGCCAAAATTACAGGAATCACCGAAAATGGCGCAATATTAATAGATTATGCACAGATTTTAAACCTAAAATTATCGCGTGATCTAAAAAATCCGATCAACGTAAATACCGTGCCGATTTCAACTTTGTCGATAATAATCGCTCAACACTACTTTTAATATTTTTTAATAATTCTTAAGTCTTGCTGTTTTCACTTTGGCCACCAGACCTTGTTTGCACTGCTGTAACAGCAGTCAGAGAGATTCTTCCTGCACATAGGAGACTTAAGACTGACTCAGTCCCATTCACCTCTATAGAAGAGCTTTCTAGTCCTGCTCTGTGACCTGGGAAGAAATCAGTGTGCAGGGAGGTGAAAGGGTGAACTGTGACTGTCTCCTCTTGTGACTGGTGGATCCTGTGTTTCCTGGGGAAAAGTGAAAAAATGTTCTAAAAAAAGTGAAAAAAGTAAAACACAAACATGAAATTAAAATAAAAACATGTACACCGCCCTTTTCCCCTTTACAAATGCCAATCACCCCAAAAAAGATCAAAAATAAATAAAGTAATAATAATCTTTATAATAATAATATTCTTTATTTATATAGCGCCAACATATCCCGCAGCACTTACCCATATTTGGTATCGCCACGTGCGTGACAACCTGCCCTATAAACTTGTGATGTTAATTAACCCATACGGTGAACACTGTTAAATAAAGACAATCATCCCTCAGCTCATAAAATGAAATAAAAAGCAATCAAAAAACTCATATAAATGGCAAAGTTGTACCAATTAAAACGTCAGTTCATCCTGCAAAAAAAAAAGTCCTTACACGTCTCTGTATATGGAAAAATAAAAAAGTTATGTCTCTCACAAGACAGCATTGCAGAAAATATTGTTTTACACAATAAAAACATATTTTTAAAGTGCTTCAAACATTAATAAAACTATAAATTGGGTATCGCCGTAATCGCATCGACCCAGAGAGTAAAACTAACTTGTCACGGATTCTGCACAGTGAGAGTTAATAAAAATAAAAAACACTCCTACAATTTCAATATTTTCTTCACCCTGTCTTCCGAAAAACAGAGTTAAAACTAATCAAATAGCCCTGTCCCCCCAAAAATTATACCATTAAAAACATCAACTCATTCCACAAAAAACAAGCCCCTACACATCTCCGTACACAGAAAAATAAAAAAGTTATGGCTCTCAGACTATGGCGATGCAAAAGCATGTTTTCCTTTTTGAATAAAAGTGTTTTATTGTGTAAAAATAGTAAAGCCTGAAAAAAATATACAAGTTGGGTATCGCTGTAATTGTATCAACCTGCTGAGTAAAGCTAGCATGTCACTTATAATGCAGGGTGACCGTTATAAAAAATAAAGATAAAAAACACTACCAGGATTGCTGTATTTTGTTCAAACTGTCTCACAAAAACCTTAATAAAAAGTGAAAAAAGCATCATATGCCCCCCATAATGGTACCAATAAAATCTTCAATGCATCCTGCAAAAACAAACCCATAATCAGCTCTGTATAAAGAAACATGAAAAAGTTATGACTGTCAGAATAGGACAACATAAAAACTAAATTTTTTATAGACCTATTTCTATTGTATAAAAGTAATAAAACATAAAAAAACTAAAAAATTCTTATCATTGCAATTGTAGTGACCCACATAGTAAAGTTATCCTGTCATTTATCCCGTACCATGAACACTGTAAAATTGAAGGCAAAAAACAATGGCGGAACTGCGTTTTTTTCCCCCATTTTCATGGACCAATAATAAAAAAAACTATGGAACACTCGTTTGCCCAAAATGCAAAGTACACCCCCAAGTGAGATCCCTGAGGGGTGTTAAATCCAAAATGGGGCGAACTTTTGGAAAGTTTCACCTGTTCTGGTACTTTGGGGGCTTTGTAAATGTGACATGTCAAGCAACAAGGAAAATCTTCCACTAAAACTTAGCTTTTAATAATAACTATTAAAATTATGTCAAGAATTATATATTAGAAATCACACAAGATCAAGGGACCCCAAGGAGAACAAATTCTGAACAAGAAAACGTTTCCTATTGGGTCACTCCATATCAGGATATGGAACCGATAATGGCCTAGTCTGCCTGTAGCCCTAGGGACAGTTACTCCTGCTAGGGTGGCAGCGTCCGCAAAAAGGTTGACTGGTCGCCACTACTGGAACTCCTTAAACGTAAAATGTCCCTATGCAATTCTACGGAATATACACATATAAGGAGGCACCAATCAAGAAAGACAATCCAGGAGTACGTATAATACCGCTGAAGCCTTTGTTGATAGGATCATTAATCAATTGCAAACTAATAATACAAGTGGAAAGATGCCCGCCTGATGTACCCAAACTGCGTTTACCCTCTGTAGATGCTGAGTTCATCAGTGGTTGTATAGCACAAGATAAAATTACACGCAGGACGATGAGGTTAGTGTATCCTGCCATGAGAGTTTTGTGTGTGCTACTATGTTTTTTAAGTAGGTTTACTGTATGGTAAGAATTTTAGAAGTGAAGTTTGGATTGAACAATCTTGAAATGTTCTACTATTCTCTATATAATTATGGCTTCTGTTTTATTTTCTATAAGGATGCACATACACTTTTTAGTGTAAGCATCAGAACAGTCAAGATGAATACAATTCTTTTACTATGTTTTTTTATCTTTTTTCAACTCAGGGATGTGTTCTCCAATTCAATACAGACATGTCTTAACTGCACTGAATCTATGCTTGAAAAAACATATGCGCCTACTTACCATACCCAGCAACATTGCTACACTATGCTTATCTGTGAGCATGCTTTTATTTTGATATGATAACTTAGTTCTTCCAAATGGAGTAACCAAAGTACAACATATGCTCTATCTACTTGTTTCTAGATGGTTGGGCAGAAGTTTTCTCCGAAATTAGGTCTTCGTTCACGCTTCGCCGAATTTTTAGCGGACCGAAAAATTGTAAGAAATTGGTGGTTGTCTTTCTGAATTACTTCGGGACGAAATCACGTTAATAAGCATAGGCTAGTTTCCAGGCTACAAAGAGGTCTGTTGCGAGGGTGTTGTAGTAGACGTTGTGCCAATGCTTAAAATTTAATGCAGAGGGAGGCTTGGTTTGGTGTCTTCGTTACGATGTTTGTGTTTTGTTTGGACACTGGCTCATTGACTGCCGCTTGCTCTTAGAAAACAATCGATTCACTATTTAGTCAATTGATGGGCAAGTAATAGAGGGCAAAATGCTGACCAAAAAAAATGACAGCTGGTATGTGTGCTGATAAAGTCATACCAGCTGGAACAGTTGGACAAGAAAAACAAGCTGAGGGCTGAAGGTGGGCAACATCAGTGACTGGTTGTGTGGATGGTGGAAGGTCCGGCCAGCACACGGAGGCATGAGGTCAAGAGAGTGGCACAATGTACATTCTGGAAGGTGCAAAAACAGGGAGTGATCCAAGAGTGGCACTCAAGGAGACCTCAGTGTACGGTGTTGTTTGTGGGGAGTTGCCACGTGCAGCAGACAGAGGGTCAGGACAGTTGGTACAATGGGACATTCTAGAGGTGGAAAAAAACGAGGAGGTTAGGCCACAGAGTGGACTAATGATCACCGGGGTGTGTGTGCTTGGCAGCAGTGCCACAGCAGCAGATCGAGGTCAGACAGGTGGCACGAATTAAAGAGCGTGTAGGTCACGGCAGCAGCGAGCATGGATGTCAGACTGGTGGCAACAATTTGACATTTCTGGAGGTGGGCAAAAAACAGGAGTAGGCCAGGAGAGATTTGGGACATAGGACTACAGTGTGTAGGTCCTGGCAGCAGCTCTATCACCAGCAGCATTGGTTTTTTAGGTGTTCGCACTCAGTGGCTCATACTGACAATTCTGGAGAGTGGGGAAAAACGAGGGAGTAGGCACATGCTTAGTGGGGACAAATGACACTCAGTGATGGTAGGTCATGGCAGCAGCCACTGCAGAAGCATGAAGGGCCGACTGTGGCACAATGACAAGAGTGTGTTAGGTAAACAGGCAGCTGCCACTCTGCAGCATGCTTGAGTCAGACCTTCAGTGGCACAATGACGCTTAGTGTGTTGTGGTCAGCGCCCCTTTCACCCCGTGGCAGCATGCCACAAGCAGCAGAATGAGGGTTATGACGTGGCAAATGACGCTTTAGGAGGTGGCAAAAAAAAGGTGTAGGCCACGCACAGAGTGGCACTATGTCACAGTCGTGTAGGTCACAAGGTCAAGGCAGCCACGCTGCAGCCAAGCATTGAGGTCAGACAGTGGGCACAATGACAGAGTGGGTAAGTAACGGCATTGCAGTCTGTCATGAGGTAGACGGGGCACAAATGACATTCTGGAGGCTGGCAAAAGTACAGGTGTAGGCCAGTGTTTGGACAATGGTCACCGTGGTGTAGGTCACGAGGGTGCAGGGCTGACACAAGTCGAGTAGGTATGAGATCGAGGACAGTGGCACAATGACATGCTGGTGGTTGGCACTTAAAATACAGGAGTAAGGCCCCACACAGATGTGGGGAATAAGCCTATTTTGACAGCGTGTTGTATGGTTCTAAGGTGCAGCAGCCACTAGCAGCAGCATTGAGGGTCAGACCGTGGCTCAATGACAGGAGTGTGAGGTCCGACAGCAGCCACAAGCAGCGAGCATGAGGTCAGACAGTGGCACAAGGAAACAGTGTGCAGGTCACCGGCAGCTGCACAGTAGCAGCATGAGGTCAGACAGTGGCATCTATTGACATTATGGAGGGTGGCAAAAAACAGGGAGTTGGACAACAGAGTGGACAATGTACACAGTGTGTAGGTCACGGGCAAGCAGCACCACCAGCTGCAGTATGAGGTCAGACGTTGACAATGCAGAGTGTGTAGTCCGGCTGCAGTAACCAGCAAGCAGCATGAGGTCAGGGACAGTGGCAACATTGACAGAGTGTGTAGGTCACGGCAGCACAGCCACAGCAGCAGCATGAATTAGACAGTGGCACATGACTCAGTGTGTAGGTTCACGGCGCAGCCACAGCAGCAGATGAGGTTAGAGAACTGTGGCCCACATATGACACAGTGTGTAGGTCACGGCAGCAGCCACACGAAAAAAATAAGCAGCATGAAGTCAGACAGTGGGATTCATGGACATTCTGGATGTGGCAAAAACAGGAGTAGGCCACAGAGTGGTCACATTGTCGAGTGTGGAAGGTTCACTGGCAGGAGCTACAAGCTGCAGTATGGTATGAGGTCAGACAGTGGCTAATTGACATTCTTGGGAGGTGGCAAAACAGTAGTAGACGCAAAAGTGGGTCAATGGACAGAGAGTAGGGAGGTGACGGCGGCTCAGCAGCATGAGGGTCAGTGACAGTGGCCACAATGACGAAGAGTGTGTAGGTCTCGGCAGCGTAAGCCACAGCAGACAGCTTGAGGTTTGATAGTGGTACACAATGACAAACAAGTTGTGTAGTGTCACGGCAGCTGCTCCACAGCAGCAGATTGTGTTGAAGTAGACTCAGTGCACAATGACATTCTGGAGGTGGCAGAAACAGTTTGTTTGTGCACAGAGCTGGCACTATGACAGAGAGTGGGTAGGGTTGGGTGAAGGCGGCCAGATGATGAGGTCAGACGCGAGTGGCACTGAATGACATGAGTGGTGAGGTCTCTGGCGCTGCAGCCACAGCAGCGCAGCTATGAGGGTCTGTCAGTAGACTCAATGACACAGTGTGTGAGGTCACGGCCAGGAGCCCTCATGCAAGAAGCTTGAGGCTTCGCAGACAGGTTCATCGAATGAATTATGGAGGTGGCGATGTGAAAACATGGTGTTGTGCCAACAGGGTGGGATGCATGATGATCATTTTTTTTGTGTGTAGGTCTCAAGGCAGAGCCACTTAGCAGCATGCATGGGGTCAGTGAACAGTCGCATCATGTGACAGAGTGTGTAGGGTCCGGCTCTGCTGTAAAGCATAGCAGGCATGAGGTCAGGACAAGTGGCACTATGAATTCTGGAGGTGGAAAAACAGGAGGTAGGCAACAGAGAGGCACATGATAGAGCGTTGGAGGACGGCGGCTGAGCTGCATTGCGGTCCGGAAGTGGCACATGACATTCTGGAGGTGGGCAAAAACTGGAGTAGTCCACAGAGTGGAACATTTGTCAGAGAGTTGAGGTGACGGCGGCAGGAGCAAACAGCTGAGGTCAGTGAGATGGCACAAAGGACACAGTGTGGAGTCATGGCACCATCAACAACAGAAGCATGAGGTCAAGACAGTGGACAATGGACAGGTGTGGAAGCTAGGTGGGTGGCAAATACCATGTCATGGTAAAGATGGTTGGTGGCAGAGGGAGAAACTTGTCAGCAGATGAGTGGAATAGGTGGGTGGCGGGCCAATCAGAATAGTGGTTAGGCAGGTAGTTTGAATCCAGACTCATTTCTCACAGTTTGGGTGAGGCTGTCAATGGCTGATGCTAATCTGACGGCCCTAAGGCAGGGTGTGTGGAAATCCTGCCGGATCCACGCTGATTCATCTTGAACAAAGGTCAGGGTTCCACATTTCACAGTGGACAAGCGGGTTCTCCTTGGGGTTAGATGGCCCTCCGCCGCATGAAAACACCCGATCTGATGTCGACACTACTGGCGGGCAGGACAGCTTCTCACTGCATAACCAGGCATAGTTGCGGCCACAAATCACTAAGTTTTGGCCTGCCTCCAGTAGTCCTGCGGTTCTTCTAGACCGGAGGTTGGCTAGAGTTGCGTGGTCCAGAGTAGGCCACTGTATCTGTTTGTTCAGGGTCTGCTCCAGGTCCTGCTGCTTGCTGGCGATCGTGGCCGCTCACTAGGGGTGTTGAAGGAGTAGCTGCTCTATCAGTGATCCCAGGCTTAGGTTGACTTGCATGATGGGTTAGGTATTGCTACCAGACCCCCCCACCTTGCCCAAGCAGCCGTGGAGGTAGTACGTGAGCGCTGAAGAACCTCCGGGTCAGAAACCTGTCAGAGGAGGGACGACTGCCGCACATAGGCATGCGGCCATTACTGATCTCGGAGGATTTCCGTATTATAGTTTATTTATGTTTGTCCTCCTCTACAATAGTTGGGAAATAAGGCATCATTTTGGACCGAGTAAGCGAGGGTCCAATAGTGGTGGAGAGACAGGAAAGGCAATGCCCCCTCCCGGAATGCTGACTATCGGTGTCACTTGCAGGCAAATCAGGCATGATAGCTGCGGCCATCCTGCACAAGTTGACTTCTCCGAGGGGCTCCGCCTGCCTCCATCTCCACTGTATACTGCCACTGGTGCTTGTGGGTGTCATCTGCCTCATCTCCTCATCTCCATCTACGTTGTTCCAGATGCTCCTGCGTCCTCCTATCTTGTCACGAGTTATTGTGTAGATAAATCCACTCATTTCATTCAGTAAATGTGCTTCTGGTGTCCAATGTCTCCTCCCTCCTCATCATCCATGTTCAGTGCCCACACCGGAATATGTGGCCGCGGAGATGTTAGTACGCACAGGTCTCCAGTTACCCCTGCACAGACAGATTTTCGTACAGCAATCTGTTCCGCTGGACTTGAAGCTGTGGAATGCCGTTAGTCATCCCGTAGTTCTGGCGAATGACAACTATCGTTTTGCGCTACCTCGAAATAGCGCTCATAACAAAAGCCAGGTGTCACGCAGGAGCTGCCACTGCGCTGCTTATCGCAAGAGAGTTGACACAGGGGAGTACTCTTGTTCTGCCGGATCATCAAAATGTTGTATTAAGTTCGGCCTTTCGCTCTGTTCATTACAGACGGATCCCAACATGTGCTGGCTGGAATTCAAAACGGTGGAAATTGAGTTCGCTTTTTCAGAGTTGTTGGGGGAGGCCGTTTTGGCGCGTGCAACTGAGTGATGGGTGTTACTGGCTTTGTGTAGGATATCAGTGATGTGAAAATTGCAATGCACAGTATTCTTGGCCTTTTTTCAGATTATTTTGAGAATCGCTGGAGGAAGACTTCAGGACCCGTTTTCACAACCAGATTGAACACGTGCGCGTTGTAGGGTAGTGGATGGACGATCCCTCCTCGGTGCTGCGCGGACTCACTGTTTCCTGCAATTTGTAACGTCACCTCATAAGGTTCTCTAATATGTCAGTTGGCGCGGAAGAAATGCCCACACATCGATCTTTCTTGCTGTCTATGAACGCGGCAGTCAGTTCCTCCCTGTGTGACTTTGTATGTTAGACGTAGTAAGCCAGGTGTAAGAATGCGTGACATAAAGCTGTTTGTGCCCTAGTCTTGGTGGTTGATGATGGAGCAGTTACTTGTGGAGGCTGAGATTGGTTGTGTGTTGGTGGAGGGAGTGATGGATGCCAAGGACATTGGATGCAGGAGCGAGATTATGTTTGACAACGTGGAGGAGAAAGCTGTGCGTTCCTGTTCCAAGTTGTTGGTGGTGCCTGTGGCCGGATAGCACATTCAGCCCCAGTGGAGGCCGTAAGGACATGTTTACTAGCGCCCTATGAGCCCGTTAGTGTTTACAGGAGCTCAGACGTCCGTGCTGCCGTTGCACCTTGGAACAAACCGATAAGCCTCAAGGATATTGGTCCTCACCTTCTGTTCTAACATATGTTAGGTAAGAATGCTATGGTATGCCTTTTTGGAAGTAATAAACTTACTGTTTTGGTAACTCTCTATCTCGGCCTCGTGCGATTAAGCCATGGAGTTCTACAGTGGATGTGTGTTGTTTTTAGTCTTTTGATCTTTTCTTGTTTTTTTGCTATCTTACTGAATCAGGTGCAGAGATCCCACCATTGTTTGGAAAGGGAGACGGGACCTGCTAGATACCAGCCAACTTGGACAGGAGTTACGGGTCAGCTTCTTCCCTGCCATCCTTTTGGATGGATTTGGACGCATATTGTTGTCTCTTTGCGCAATAGTCGGCCTCGCTGAACGTATTCTGCTGGCGAATTTGAGTAGTCGAGGAGAGAGCATCTGGGTACCGGGAGATGAGTGGTCTATAGAGAAAACAGCTCCTTCTGCAGAGGTGGTGGAGCCTTTGAATGGCCTGCAATGGCATGCGAGATGCCACTGGCGCTGCTGTTTGCTGCTGTGCTGCTGGGCATGGGAGGAATGGGACAGCATAACATGCTGAGGCCACGTTTCTCCGTAGGGCCACCGGATGGTGATGCTGCAAGTGTTGTGAGGGCAGGGCTGTTGGTGCCATCGTTAGCTCTCCCTGGCGCCACGCTTGTCACGCTTTTGGCTACAGATTCTTCATATTCGACCATATGTCGGCTATCCGGTGTCTTAGCAATGGAACTGCCACACCGGTTTCGATGTATCGGACTTTGTTACCGCCAACTGCTCCGCCTACCTGTACGTGACTACGCGGCAGCTCACCTCGACTGTATGCTTCCATGTGCAACGCTCTGTTATCATTTGGAACCTGTGAAGCGGGTTTTATTACCCCGTCGGCCGCTTGGTCCCGACCTACACACTGCTGTATCCTGCTGACGCACGGTACCCAAACACCACTTGCTGGCGAAGTGCCACGTGCCTGAGCACGCAAGCTGTATGCCTTTTCTCTGACGATGAGGAGTCCCGCTTTGTCTCACCCGGCTCCAAAGTGCTAGGGTCGGCTACATCGTATAATCTATTTTGTGTTTTCTGTGTGTGTGTGTGCATGTCTTTCAGTCCATTCCGGTCGTTTGCTGTGGTCATGACCCCTCAAAAACATGACCTCCTCACAGACGTTAATATCTGTTCTTTACTTTGCCGCCTTTTGCAAGAAGCAGGGGATTGGCCTCCCATTTTTCGCTTGCCAAGTAGTCTGCTGACTGCCCTCCTCAAATGTTGTTCATCCTCGCTATAGTAGTGGTGCCTGTGCCAGGACCACATTAGTGTAGATTGCTTGGATGAGAGGGGAACCGGATGCGGACTGAGGCGATTTTGGAGGACAATGGGAAGGCCGCTGACCCGATCGGGGCCATGTAAACTAAGGGTTGTGTCTGTACGTTCCAACCGATAATCTTGGTCTGGGTTGTCAGATTGTCATCTGGGAGGAGAGATGGATGATTCCCAAGTAATCCAAGTCAAGAACCATTGGGATTGATGACAACACACTGGCCACTAGATGACAGCTTTGGCAGGTTGTAGGGCCTCGCAGCCGAGTAGTACCCACTGCTGCGACGTGTGCCTTGCTGTGCTGCGACCTGGGGCACTGGATATTGATTGTGCTCCTCTTGCACTCTGCAGGTGAAAAAGAATGCCAACTTCTGTCGTTCATTGTCTGTTTTGTTCTTAAATGGTACAGACATTGTTTGATGAGTAGTATCTGTATTATTGTAGAAATACACACCCATGTTTTTGGACTGCCAATGAACCAAGAGTACACTAGCTATGGTACCCTTTTTGGACATAAATTTGCGCTCGCACAAGTATGGGCTAAGGAAAATTTGAGACTTGGATGTTCAGCGTGTAAGATATGACTATGTGTATTTTACTGAATATAAAAAGAACATACAGGCTTAATTAACTTCATCGGTATTAATTATGCTACAGAATGTTCTTTGCTTTGTCGGTGATGATAAAAAAACAAGTTTCTTCTTACTGAGGACACTATGCAGAACAACCTTAATTAACCCCACTGGCTGTAAATTGCGCAAAAGGGAAGTTGAGCAACCACAAACTACTAGCTTTTGGTGTAGCTGTGTTTCAATGCGCGTGTTTTTTTGTACGTAAATCTACAAGTAGAAAAAATTGTATATTTAACCTTCAGCTTGTGTCTTTATTGCTACAGGTGAAAAATTGTTTTAAATCTTTGGCTTGGTGAAAAAGACTGTGTTTAATTATAGTCACCTACCAGCAAGAAAATACAAGGTTAAATAAAACCCTGGATGTAAAATTTGTGCAATGACTATTGAGCAACCAACAAACGACGGAGATTTTAGCGTGTTACAACTGGCGTGTTTTTTACGCTACACAAACAAAAGAAAAAAATTGTAGAGATTATCCTATCGCTTGTGATTGAGCGCTACAGGAATAATTGTTATTTTGTCATGGGCGCTTAAAAAGGACGGTTTTTGGAGTCTCCACAGGAGAAATAAACAACGGCTTTAGTTTAACCCTGGGATGTAAATTGCGGCCAAAACAATTGAGCAAACCGACAAACTAGACGGAGTTCTGAAGTAGACTCGTGTACAATTGCGTGTTTTCTGCGCTTACACTGTGACAAGAGTGAGAAAACAATTGTAACTAAACCTTCACTGTGAATGTTGGGTTCAGGTAAATTGTAATTTTTGGCGCTTAAAAGTGTGGTTTTCTTTGGAGTCACAAGCAGCAGAAACAACGCTTAATTAACGCCAGGATGTATATTTGCGAAATAAAGTTGAGCAGGTCCACCAAACGTTACTTGCTTTGTAGCATGTTACAATTGCGTGTTTTCTTACGCTAACATCAAGAGAGTAAAAAATTTTAATTAGACCTTGCTTGTGTCTTAGAGCTACAAGAGTAATTTGTAATTTTGTGCGGTGAAAAGAGAGTTTTCTTGGAGTCTCCAGTCAGCAGTGAAAAACAATCGGCGTTAATTAATCCACTGGATGTAAATTGCGTCCAAGTGTACATCTTGTGCATCGCAACCCACAAAATTACGAGTCTTTGTAGACGTGTTACAAATGGCTGTTTTATCTACGGCTACCACAATCAAGAGATAGAAAAAATTGTATTAACTTCGCTTGTGAATGTAGGGCTAAGGAAAATTGTTATTTTTGGCGTTTAAAAAGTTACGGGTTTCTTGCCCCTAGAGTCACCACGAGCGGTAAAAAACAACGCGTTAATTAACCAGATGGGATGTAATTTGCTGCCTAACAATTGAGACAACTCGCATCAATAACTACGAGCTTGTGTAGCGTGTTACTGTATGGCGTGGTTTTTTTGGCTAACAAACAAGAGAAAGAAAAATTGTAATTTAACTTCGCTTGTGCATTAGGGTATCAGGAAGTTGTGTATTTTTTTGGCGTTTGAGATATAAAGTGACGGTTTCTTGGAGTACCACAGCGCGAGAAAAAGACGCAACGCTTAATTAAACCCTTGGATGTAATATTGCGTCAAAAGTGAATTGAGCACCTACAAATGAAGTGGTATTCGTATTGTTGAAAAACGCTGTTTCTGTTGTAAATTGATGTTACAACAGGAATGGATCTTTTAATATCTCCTTGGATAATTCAATGTGCTTGTAAGCAGTAGCATTAAAATGGTACATGCAGCTGCAGTGGATGCGCACATGGGACTTCAGATCAATACCCCAATAATTAGACTCAGAATAGACATTGAAGAGAAAGCAGCCTTTGAGACAAGCTGAGACCACCCCAGTCTCAAATCGTGTGTGTCAAAAATCAGGTTCTTCTCCGATAATGAAGCTTTCACAATCATCGTGCCGCTAGCAGCACCCGTTCCGCCTCGATCAAGTACAGTGAGAGGAGTGTGAGCTCCCCAGCGTTTGGTCGCTGGCACCGGACTAATATAGTGCGGGTGACGTTCCAGTATCCCACAGTCTTCCTTGACTGGGCTTCAGTCTCTGCACATGTCATGATAGGCTATCGCCCTTCTTCCTCCCGAGTGCTTTGCCCATGTTGTACGCCATGTGGGCTCAGTGCAGCATTTTTTCAATCAAATGCACGCTAACGTGTCACCCGGAAAGTCCCAAACTATCGACTTGTTCAGAACCGAGAAGTTTTCCTGATGATTGTGTATACGAAATTTCCACTTCGTTGAGAAGTTCTATACGCCCCCATCTCTACTTGTTTCCCCCAACATCAAAGGTGGGGGAGTCTGGTGACACTCATACTCTTCAGATGGTCATCCAGTATGGCTGATAACAGTGGGATTAGCCAACATACATCTAATGTGCATGGTCAACTTTACTGTTCCCGTTTACAAGGATTTTCAGACGCCTTTAATGATTTCTTCATTTTACATTACAGTTGCAAATAAAAGTAAATGAGCTTCTTGGGAGTTATCTGAAATTTCTCATTGATTGCATAATATAATGTGGTCTGATTGTAATCTTGTAATCATAATTCTTGATTTTTGTGCAGAGTGTTGCAGTTGCATATCTTGCCTACTAGGTGGTGATTCAGCAGGATAACGGCTACATACAGTGCCAACGAAAACCTGGGTTTCGGTGGGGGGAAGTAAATTGTTGTGTTCGTAACACTATGGTTACTGACTAAGGTAGCTAGGAATGCGCAGCTCTTGCAGCTCAAGTTGCTGGATACCCTTTCACGGGACGGTCGTGTTTTAGCGTTGGGTAGGGAGGCTCGTTCTCCATGTTCTAGTGCCAGGTCTTTCCTAGTCCTATTGTAAAGGGTAGGTGACGTGCAGGTGAGCTGGGGGCTGTGGTTGCTTTTCTGACCTTTGGAGCAAGTTTAGATGTTGGGAGAGAGGGAGAGCGTCTGGACATGTCTTGCGGATGAGATCAAAGGAAGATGATATGCAACTTCTTGGATGCTTCCGCAAGACGGTATGCGCAAACATGCATTGGGCGATCCACTAATTGTGAATCGCCGATGCGTGTTTGTCATTTGCAGGGACTTATTGATAGAAACTTCAATGCTAATTGTTTAGGATGCATTATCTGGGTCCCGTTCTCTGGGACCCAGAAACTCATTCCAGAAGTGGCGTATGTTCATACGAAGGCTAATAGTGTAACATACTTTTAAGCCCTAGACAGAGTACGAGGGGTACTAGCTAGAGTTGCCTGCAGATGAACTAGGGAGGATTGTAAAAATCCAACCGAGGTACACCACGCCATCCTCTTATCCCCCAAGTGCTGATTTCATTAACCTCCACAGCAGTCCACTTGCATTTAGTGACCGATAGCAGACAAATTAATTCCACTGATATCTAACAATGGTCTGTTCTGCCAAACAGGTGTCGCTGCTGAGAGAAAAAAATAAAGTTAGACAGAGGTGTACACTAATCTCTTACCGTTACTCCAGATAAACCTCTAATAAGAGGGTTGCACATCTTACATTTATGACAAGCGTGGTTGAAACTGTCTGTTAGCGTTTATTCTACACGCAGTCATGTGTTAATCAGCACACTTCTTTCCAAAGATTCTATTTCCTATGTAGGTTAAATGATTGTCCGGTTTTCACACCCTTAACATAAACACATACCTTATGCTTATTGATCAGTCCTTTGACTTGTTTTCTACACTGAAACTAATCATAGTTGCATAGTTTGTATGGTTGAAAAAAGACGCATGTCCATCAAGTTCAACCAAGGGTGGGTAAGTTGTGGGTGAAGGGAGGGAGACAAGGATTTCAAGCCCTGCTACTCTCCTCCGCTGGTTAATGCCCTGTATAACCACAAGGCAGAACCTTTAGCCAGTGAGGGGATACCGCAGCTCTGACTCCAGGAGACCTGCAACAGTAATGATCGACAGAATTTTACTCATAGTAGAGTACGCATTTGATTTTCTTTCGTTTCAGGTTATTTCTCTAAGCCTTTCTTGAAACTACCAACTTTCTTCCTGTCTGTGACCAGCTGTTCCTCAGTCGGTTATTTCCACAGGATTCACTGTTCTTAGAATGAAAAACGCTTTCCCGCTCTGGAGATTGGATTCCTTTTTTTCTAACAAAAGGGAATGTCCCATATCTTGTGGAGGAAGGCTTTGCTAAACAATTTATTGTGCCCATATCTTTTTTTGTGAGGGTACCAATTTATTTATTATTTATATTATAGATCATTTTCATGTCCCCCTGATGCCGTCTTTTTCTCAATACCAAATTAGCCAGAAGTAGAAGAGTACAAGTTGTCCATGATTTATCACGACTTTTTCGGTGGGTTTCTGCTCTTCTCTGTTAAACAAATTGGCACGCAGATGAAAAACATTGCTAAAGTTGATGATAAATTTCTGTGCGTTGATATCATGGTGCAGAATATCTGTTCTGTTTAGTTCTTGCTAAAATCTGTAAGTTTCTATTCTATATGTCTTCCACCTCAATAACTACGTTTGCTCCATTCCATTATTAAGTTTGGTTTGCTCGCCTTTGCTGCCTCTACTCCAGCTTCATTTTACATCTTATTCTTAAAACTGGAGCCCAGAACTGAACTGCATTGATCAGTTTTGGTTCTATCTCCTGTCCTAGTTAGTAACCGAATAGACAAAACTACACAAAACCCTTAAGATTTGTATTTACAGAGGTGACTGCAGTGTCTTGCCCATTGTTATTGACAGGGTCACTTATTACTCTTCAGCCTGCATTATAATACAGAAACGTTGTCAAGGTGGGGCCTCTCCTTATTTGTATGTGTTGCGTCCGCATTTACAGGCCATGGCTTTAACTCCAAAACTGCGTAAAACATTGTCTTAAACTACCCAGAGACCTGCGTATGCCCCTCATGACATTTCTGCAATTACTATATATACTTATCTTTGACAGTCACAAACTGTAATGTCTCTATAATGTTCGCTTCTATCTATAAAACTACTAAAACTTAACTTTTTTATTATGAATTATTAATTATTTTTTCTGTTTATTAACAATTGTATAACGACCTTCATCTTATTTGCACTATTTAAAATACTTGATTTTAACCTCTCAATTTCATCCCTTGCTCTACTTTGAAGTTAATAGCTCCCTTTCTTATTATCAAGTCGATGGAACCATAACCTATTACAGGGACAAAACCTTATATATAAACGTTAGTTTACTGAACTGCACGAAGGGATCGCTGACGCCAAGCATCTACGCTTGGGAAGATCATCCACTAATTAATTGTTCTTTAAAACCTTTTAAGGTGTTCTTCTGATACCCTCTGCAGCGGTTAACCACTTGTGGACAGAGGTGAATGAATTGTCACTATTCATAACGTCATACCTGACCTCTCCAACATGTGTTTCACCAGTCTAACTGGCTTCATCAGGTGTTAGATGGTCCGTGGGTGGTGACTTATATCTGCTAATACTGAACGCACGGTGTTTATACCCCACAGCATCCGTATACAAAATGAAAATCAGTTTGCAATCTGGCGTCATCTTGTAGTCCCGGCGCTTGTAGCAGCTGACCGGATGAAGAGGCGTGATGCAAGAGGGCACTGCTTTGCACATTGAAATCTTTCAAACACGAAATTCCAGCAGCTGCTGGTGAGTATTCCAAGGTAAATTGAGTAGATATATTTAATATTAAAAAATTTTTTGCTGCTTTTATTTTCGAATGGTTTAAAACTTGTCATCTGCTTCTACACCATAGTGATGACATGTTTTTAAACCAGTTGAAAATAAAGCTGCAAAAATTTTTTAATATGAAATATATCTACTAATTTACCTTGGAATACGCACTAGAGCTGCTGGAATTTGGTGTTTGAAACACATCACCTATACATTACACATTGAAATTACGAATGGTTGCGCCCTATGTCTGCAAGGATAATGTTACCATTAAATGATGGATCATATAAAATAAACCCCCCACAGCTTTTGTTGCTTTTGGGGTTTGAAGGGGGGAGATGAGCAGCATGACTGTATTCAGTTATTGCATGATGAGGTAAGAGGTTATAGATCAGCTATTAGAAAACCCTGATGTTAATTTTTTTGTGGATGGATGAAAGGTTTTACACAGGATATGCAGGGGTCACTTTATTAGAGACTATGAAAGCTGAAGCTGTACCTTCGCACATGTTGGGCAAATAGAGCGAAATAAAAATATATTGAAAGGAATCCTACAACAGGCTTAAAGACCAGGCTGTCCGCAATGTTTATACAATATCTCACAGATTCTCACGCTATGCCTTTGGGATCGCACTATGATTATGGCTGTAAGCAACATGCAGGGAAAGATGAGTGGATGGAAGGTATGTGTCTCCTGTAGTATTATGCTGCAAATAGTGGTAAGTTCAGGGTGTTCAGGGGGAGGCTCAGACCAGTGGGGCCATCCAAGCTTTGTTTTCCGACAGTAATGTTCTGGTGAGCAGTTGAGAATGCAGATAGTGGTAGGGCCCCCACCAAGGAACGGACCTTGGTGGGGGAGTAAAAGAAAGTCATTATAGTGTAGTAACCATAGGTTACTTAGAGGTTGAGTGTTTTAGTATAGGTGCTATGCAGCTTGAAATGGGCTGTTTTTTTCGTGAATGGCTTGTAGCGTGGTGGTGAGGGGACATTCACCCCCTCGGTCCATGGCTTTACAGGTGGTTTCCAGGCCTTTAAATGTCTGTGCTGGAAGAGACCAGGAGAGATGAGAGTCAACTGGTGTCGGTAGATGGTGTCTGGGAGTCATTTCTCCAGGAACGGTGCGTGAGGAAGGATCCTGCTTACAGAATCACAAAGTACCAGACCGAGGAGGTCTGCATTTCTGTAGAGGACTTTCACCTGCACACGGTGGAGTATCTATACTGTGTGCCTTTTTGTTGCTGGACTTACATTCTTTTGCTTGGGTGTGCTGCATGTTAAAGGGCCTGAAGTAAGCCTTACAGCATAAACTTTCTGTTTGTTTAGCTGTTTGTTTGTTATCTAATGTTAAATCCCTATATTTTTGTTGCAACCATTCCACGTTGTGTGCCTACATACTCTGGGTGACCCGCTAATTCCCCCACAGGCCCCATATGGAAAGTAAGATTGTTTCTTATGTCAAATGGACAGTCTATTAAAAATGGAAAACAAGTGCAAACATTAATGGAAGCATTACTACTGCCTAAACAAGTTGGAGTTATCAATGCAAAAGACCATTCCAGAGCAGACACCTATGAAACAAGAAGAAACCACATAGCTGACCAAACAGCTAAAGCAGCAACCCAAACCAGGGTGAAGAACCTGGCTGTCATTGCTGTAGAGCTGCAAGGAATAACACCATTTTAATTTCCTGAAAAGTGGGTCAAGATTACAGGACAGAGAAGAAAGATGACAAGAAGAATAAGATTAGATTTTGGACGGTGTTGAGAAGACGGAATACTAAATAGTAGAAGCTATCTTTGGGCAGTTGGAAAGAGACTGTGTCTTCCAACAGACTCTTGTTATCCTCGTGTATGGCCCAAGCAGCACTAGGAGTCACACCAGTCAAGACTGTATCGGCTGGCCTGGCTAACAAGGTTTGATGTGCTTCTGGAGTTACTGCTAAGTACACTCATTGATGCATGCTATGTGCAAGAAACAACGTGGGAAGAACAGTGAAGACTAGAGTTGAGCGATCAGTAAAAAATCGTGATCGAGTCGATTGTCAATTTTAAAGAAAATCGTGTCAATTTCGATCTTGATCTGGATACATAGTACAACTCAGTGAAGACAATTTGGCTCTGTCACAGAAAAAAATTCACAGGCTAAAATAATTCATTCTTTACAATGGCCAACTGAAAAGATGAGGAAAAGCATAGTTTAGAAGGTACAGCGGTAGCAGCTGCTATGGGGCCCCTTTGACACATAAGAAGACACCGGTATTGGAAATGGCACATGGTAGCTGGCAGGAGCCCCCTATCACTTTTTACTCCAGGGCCCAAGAATATGTCATATACATGGTGGCAGCAAGAACATCCCAAAGGGGAAACACATGGGTTCAGCTGGCAGAGCCATAGTTATAAGGGGTGCATTGGTAGCCAGGGCTGCCATCAGTCATCTGTTAACCGTTTCAGGTCCCCATGAAGCTAAATAAAATGGGGCCCCTACCCATTACTACTTTCTATTTTTTAACATATCGCTGGGCCCCTTTTTGATTAGGGCCCCTGACAGGAGTACTGCCCTTTTGGCACCCCTGGCACCCTTTTTACAGCAGCCTGACCCCAAAACCAGGAAAAATTACTAGGGATGAGCAATAATATCAGAAATTTCCGATCACGCAATAGTTTAGGTGACAATCTTACAGATGATCTATTACTAACGCGCCATTTTCAGCGTTTCCTGTCATTTTGGTGGCCAGCCAATCAGCTTCAAGAATAGAGGGGGGGGGAGGAGGATGTCCAACGTGTATGGATGTGGTGCATGGATCTCATTGGCTGCAAAAATCACGTGACCTCATTTTATCTATGCAACTGCATTTCCTGTTCAGGTCATTTCTCTGGGCTATGCCACTTCACAGCAGGACGTGTTCTGCGTTTAAACCAATATTTTTCTAACAGCTCTGTGAGATAGTCTCTTCTAATATAAGAAACCATCCACCTAGCTATAGCTTAGAATAGAGTTAGAATAAAGAATTTCACTTCTTATTTAGTTAGAGAAAGTTTTAAAGACATCTACTGGTGTGTGTATCCGCGGGGCTGAGGGTGGTGGAGGGGGCTTCTGCGGAGGGTGGGGGGGGCCGAAGGAGAGGCTTGGAAAGGAAGGGAGTGTGAAGCTCAGTGTGTTCTGTGACTTTGAATTGAAAAAGCATTGTTTTTTACAACTTTTTGCGCAAGCAGACCTCTGATAGGAGGTGAAATTGTCCCTTTTGTTTTTACAGTTCTATTGCAATTACTGCATGTCAGTTTTCCCAAAAACCGACATAACTTATCCCTATAACTTTTGAATAGTTTTATTGAAGTCCGTGTGTCTGTTTGCCGCAAAGAGCTCAGTTGTACGCATATTGTGTTATACATATTTAATATTAAATTGTGTCTGTAGTCAGTGGTACGAAAGCCGCTATATTTATCCTTATAATATTTAAATACTCTTATTGCATTCCGTGTGGTTGGTTGGCGCAGAGAGCTCAGATGTACGCAAATTGTGTTATACATATTATATAGTAAATTACGCCTGTAGTCAATGGTGCGAAGGCCGCCATATTAATCCTTATAACATTTAAATACTCTTATTGCAGTCCGTGCGTCTGGATAGCGCATAGAGCTCAGTTGTACGCAAATTGTTTTACACATTATTTCATAGTAACTGCTGCCTGTTGTCAGTGGTGGCAAAACCGCCATATGTAATCCATATAACTTTTTAATACTTCTATTTGTATGATAGTTTGTTGAAAACTATCAATTGCTAGTCCTACTGGGCAGTTGTAAATCTCAGGGACTGAAGGAAGAACACTGTTGATTTTGTGTCACGGTTCTTCCACCAGACCACATTTTACAGATATTTTATAGAAACAATTCTGTTTCTAATCCTAGTTGGTTGTTGGAAATTAGAGGGATTTAGGAATAGTTGTGATTTGCCGTCTTTCAATAAGAGACTGTCAAAAACTCTTCCATACCTTTTACATTTTTATATTTTCGAACATGGAGCGAACTGTGGGGGGCAAGCGAGCAAAGAGGGGTGTAGGATATGGAGGTAGAGGTAGAAAAGAAGGTGCTCCTTCCAGTGCTGGCTACAACACGCAAGCCAGCGGATCGTTGGTTGCAGGACCATCAGGCCTGTCATCGCTGGGTCGGTGTCCTGTGAATCTCATTAACGAACAGCGTCGCCAATCTGTTCTTCAGTGGTTAATGCAACCTGCATCCAGCAGTCTTACCTCCTCGTCCTCCCAGTCACGGCCACAAATGTCGTCATCATCTGCATCCGTCCAACATGAAGTGAAGGCAGCTCAAATGTCAACTCATGTACCCACAACTGTGGATAATCCATTTTCTGAAGACCTCTTTGATGACAAAATGCGGTTGGGGTCAGAAGGCATTTCAAAAGATCAAGATACCATCAGAGGATGAGAAGGAAGACGGTCAATCTGCAAAAATCCCGGGCGGTTGGCAACGCCTTGCAGTGCCTGTTGCTTGTAGTCCGCAGCTCCAGGATGTAGAATGTCAGGACGAGGAAGTCAACTTTGTTGATGATGATGATGATGATGATGACATTGCGGATCCAACGTGGTCTTTTCATTAGAATTTGCTTGGGAGTGCTTCATCACTGGATGAGGAGGAAGATGATGGTGTAGTGTCAGTACGGGTCCCGCCTCAAAAAGGGAGAGGGCGGTTGCACAAGTCCGCTGAGATTATTCCGCCAGCCATGATCAGCGGAAACAGTGCTCCTCACTTATCGCCGTTGAAAAGGTCCAGGACCTCTCAAGCCTGGGCCTTTTTCGATCAAGCCTCTGGTTCACCCAGTGATGTCATATGTAGAGATGGGCGAATTGATTCTAATGAATTGGAATTCGTTTAGAATTTCAGGAAAACTTCGGTTCGGAACGAAGTAGAATTTTGTGGTACTTCGCGTGAACGAAGTGTGCTTTTGATTGATAAAATGGCTGCGAGCACATGGCGTTACATGGGGCAAAGAACTCTGGGAGGAAGAAGGGCATAGCCTACATGACATGTGCAGAGATGAAGCCAATCAGAGACCGGCGGGATTCTGTGACATCACCAGACTATATAAATTCGGGCGCGACGCTGGGAGCTCATACCGCTCTCACTGCACTTATTAGGGAAGGTGCTGCTACGGCTGCTAATGATATCTCTTACTACAGAACTCATTTTTATACAGCGATTTTGGGGAGGTGTCACAGCTTGTCTCAGAGACTGCTTCTCTTAACGTTCTATTTCTGATTTTGTGGAGTATTGGATCTGAAGTCCAGTGTGCGTCCAGTGCAGCTGCATATACATTTTAATGCTATCTGCTCACAGCACATTGAATTTCCAAGGGGGATCTAAGCCTGTTCCTGTTGTATTCATTTAAAGTAACAGCGTTTTTACAATACAAATACCACTTCATTTTTGGCTGCTCAATTCTTTTGCGCAATTTACATCCAGGGGATAATTAAGCGTTGTTCTGCTGTTGTGGTGACTAAAAGAAATCGTCTTTTTCACTGGAAAAAAAATACTTTTTCCTGTAGCATTTTTCATAACAAAGGTTTAAATTTTAAAAAGTTTTTCTCTTGTTGTGTAGCTTAAAAATACACGCCTTTGTAAACGCTCGAAGCTGGTAGTTTTTGGCTGCTCAATTTTTTTGCGCAATTTACATCCGGGGGTTTTTTTTTAATTAACGTTGTTTGCTGCTGTGGTGACTAAAGAAAACCGTTTTTTCACCGGCAAAAAAGACTTTTTCCGTAGCATTTTTATAACAAAGGTTAATTAAAATTTTTTCTCTTGCTGGTCCCCATACAATACAGCCTTGTAACCGTACAAAGTGGTATTTTTTGGGCTGCTCAATTTTTTTTCGCAATTTACATCCGGGGGTTTAAATTAAGCGTTGTTCTGCTGTTGGGGTGACAAAAAAAAAACCCGTTTTTTCCCCGGGCAAAATAGACTTTTTGCTGTGCATTTCATATCCGAAGGTTAATTATAAGTTTTTCTTTGCTGGTCCCCAAAAAATACACCCCATTGTAACCGCTACAAAGCTGGTAGTTTTTGGTGCTAAATTCTTTTGCGAAATTTACATCCGGGTTTTAATTAAAGCGTTGTTTGTGCTGTGGTGACTAAAGAAACTGTTTTTTTTCCCGGGAAAAAAAAGACATTTTTCTGTGATAATTCAAAACCCGAGGTTAATTAATTTTTTTTCTCTTGCTGTGTCCATAAAATAACGCCTTTGAAAAACACGCTAAAAAGCTGGTGTTTTTGGCTGCTCATTTTTTGGCAATTTCATCACGGGGTTAATTAAAGCTTTTTTTTCGCTGCTGTGGTGATAAAAGAAACGTTTTTTCCGGAAAAAAAAGAATTTTTCCTGTGCATAATTCTAACAAAGGTTAATTCAAGTTTTCCTTGTTGTGTAGCGTAAAATACTGCCATTGTAACACGCTACAAAGGGGTTTTTTGACTGCTAAATTTCTTTTGGCAATTTATATCCGGGGGGTTAATTAGTGTTGTTCTGCTGGGGTGGTGAAAAAAAGAAACGTTTTTTCATCCCCAAAAAAAGGGGAATTTTCCCTGTAGCATAATTTCTAGCGAGGTTAAATTCAAGTTTTTCTTTTGTTGTGTAGGTAAAATACACGCCATTGAAAACACGCTACAAAGCTGGTGTTTTTGGGCTCAATTTCATTTGGGCAATTTAACCCGGGGGTTAATTAAGCGTTGTTTGCTTTTGTGGTGACTAAAGAAAACGTCTTTGTCACCCCAAAAAGAAATTTTCCCTGTAGATAGTTAAAAACGAAGGTTAATTACAAGTTTTTTCTTGCTGTTTTACCCGAAAATACCCACCCTAGTAAAACGCTACAAAGTGGTGTTTTTGGTTGCCATTCTTTTGGGAAATTTTCATGCGGGGTTAATTAAACATTGTTTGCTTTTTTGGGGTAAAAAAAACCCTCTTTTTCACCCCCAAAAAATAATTTTTTCCCGAGTAATTTATTGAAGGTTTTTTTAACCCGTTTGTGCTTTTAATTCAGTTAAAATAACCGTGTTTTCAAAAGACACTTCAAGTTTTAAATTTTTTCTGGCATTTGTGGAGGCAAAATTTTATCCCGGGTTTCCAAGTTCTTAGTGGGTTTATTTGGAGTCAAATACAGGGTGTGTTTTATATATAAGTTTTTCATCAAACAGTGTTGTAAAATTTTTGAACAACAGTATGTCAGAAAAAAAAAGGGCGGCTCCACCTGCGGGGTTTAGAGGGCCCAAAATTTTGGAGCAGGCCCAGGTCGCAGCACCCGCAAGGGGAGGTCGCGCGGGGTCACTCGGTGGGCCCCCCACAAAAATGCCCCTGTATCTACGGCCGTGTGTTGTTCAGAAACCCAAGGGGTTTTTGATTGGTTTACTGGTAAACCATTTTCCAGATGACTTGACAAACCCAGCCAGGTTGGTGGGGAAGTCGACAAAAACCCTTAGTTGGCATGGCCCGGGGTGGGTCGCGGCCCCCACCTGTCCTTCCCCCCCCTCTGCCATCGGTTCTCTCAGCCCGGGATCTACTATTGGGTTTGGGTCAGCACCACCCTTTTAGGAGGTGAACAAATTTTAGGAGGGCAGTCAGCAGCTACTTGGGGAGCGAGAAAAGGGGCCCAAATCCCTGTTCTTGCAGTAGGCGGAAAGTATAATTTGAGAGGGGGATGGGGGTCTTTGGAGGGGTTAGCCCCCTTTATACCAAGGGCGGTGATGGAAGCAGCAGTGACGATGAAAAAAAAATAGATGTGATGTAGCGACCGCACTTGGGAGCGGGTGAGGCAAGGGCTTCATCATCGTCAAGAAAAGAGGGCGTCAGCTTGGGGCGTCAGGCAGCGGCGCAGCCAGCAAGGGGGTTGTGTGGCCGTGGTCAGCAGGATAGCAGCAGTGTGAGATCGGGAACCAAGCGGCCACGGAGTAAAAAACCCGCTTTGCAGGTCAAGAAAGTAGCGACACAGGGGCTCGCGAGGCAGCGGCGGCAGTAGTCATCAGTGCGGAGCGTTGGCGGTAAAATCCGATACTCGGCGGTGTGGCAGTTCTTTGCTAAGACATGGAGGAGCCAAATTTTGAGTATACTTTGAATCTGTGGCAGAAAGTGAAGCGGGGCCCAAAGGGAGCTAACGTTGGCACCACGGCCCTGCGTCAACACATGCAGCGTCACCATCTGGTGGCCTGGGAGAACCGGGGGCTCGATGTGGTGGTCCTCCTGCCGCCGCAGCAAACAGCAGCAGCAGCGCCCAGTGGCACGCATGCCATTGCACCCGGTCAAGGCTCCACCCACCTCTGCAGAAGGAGCTGTTTCTCTTTGACTCATCTCCCGGTCCAGAGGGCTTCTGTCCTCGCTACTATGGCACCAGCAGTCGTTCAGCGGGGGGATTGCAAAGAGCAACAATATGTGTCCAACCATCCAAAGGTGCAGAAGCTGAGGGTGCTCCTGTCCAAGTTGTTGGTACTACAGTCCCTCCCTTTCCAAATGATGGACTCTGCACCATTCAGAAAAAATAATGGCTTGTGCCGAGCCGAGATGGAGAGTTCTAAGTCGTAATTTCTTTTCCAAAAAGGCAGTACCAGCACTTCATAAAATAGGGTAGAACAGAAGGTTGGGCCAGTCCTTGTGCTTATCGGTTTGTTCCAAGGTGTATGGCAGGGGCGGACATTCTGGAGCTGTAATCTACGGTCAGGGCCAGTACATGTCCTTTACGGCCCACTGGGTGAATGTGCTTCCTGCCCAGGCACACCAACAACTTGGACAGGAGAGCCGCTTTCTCCTCCATTTTGGGTCAAACTGCGGCTCCTGCGCCTATGTCCGCCCCCTCCTCCTCCACCACCACCACCATCTCAGCCTCCCAAGTATGCTCCATCATTTCCACATGTGTAGGGCACCGCGGTGTCGCGCAGTTTACACCCGGCTTGCCCCGGCGAACAAAGTCACACAGGACAGAAATTGCTCCGCGTAAAGCAGCAAGAAATCGATGCGTGGCTTTCTCCGCGCCAACTGGAAATTGGAACCATGGTGACGGACAATGGGAGGAAAATGGTGGGCCGCGCTGCACCCAGGAGGATGGTCCATTCGCCCTGCATGGCGCGTGTGTTAAATCTGGTTGTGAAAAGGTTCCTGAAGTCTTCCACCCATCTTTTAGAAGATTCTGAAATGGCCAGGAAACTGTGCATGCACTTCATCCATTCTTACAAAGCCAGGAAAAAACCCTCTCGAATTGCAGTGGAGAAAGGCCCCCCCAACACACTCTGATATGCGATGTTTCCACCGTTGGAATTCCCGCCTGCACCCTGTTGGACCGACTGTATGAACAGAGAAAGACCATCAACGATTTTTGATGATCCAGGAGGACAGGAGTACCCCCCTGTGTAACTTTGTGTCAGCCAGTGTCAGCTCATGCGTGACACCTGCCATTTGTTTGAGGCCATTCGAGGAGGCCCTGTTATTTGTCAGTCGCCAGGACTACGGATGAATAACGTCATTCCACTGCTTCATGTCCTGGAAAGATGCTGAAAAATCTGTCTGGGCAGGGGACTGGGGACGTGGTGACTACATTTTGCGGTCCAAAGAGTCCCGGTGGGGGACTGAAATGGGCAGGAGGAGGGGACATTGGAGCAGAAGCATTGTCTGGTAAAATGAGTGGATTTTTTACCCAGGTGAAAAGAGAGGAGGAGCAGGAGCACCTGGAGGAGGTAGATGGAGATGATGAGACAAGGCAGATGACCCGCAAGCACCGTGGCAGTATACAGGGGGAGATGGAGGCGGGAGCCCTCGGAGTCACTTGTGCAGAGGGCCCCGCAGCATGGGGTTTTTTGCCTGGTAGTGACGCCAAATAGTCGCATCCGGCAGAGGGATGACTTCTGGCTCCACCCTATTGGGGACCCTCGCTACTAGTCCAAATGGGGTTTTTCTCAGCTATTGAGAGGAGGGGCAACTCAAATATATAGGGAAATCCTCCGTAGTCAGTTGGCCGCTGCCTATGTGCGGCATCGTCCCTCCTCTGAAAGGTCTGACCGGGGGGGTTTTCAGCGCTCACGTACTACTGCCGCAGCTGCTGGGGGAAGGTGGGAGTGGTAGGAGCAGTACCAGCTCCATCAGCACCAACCTAAGTCTGGAGTCACTGATGAGCAGCTTCCCTTAAACTCGCCTAGTGGGGGGGACAGTCGCCAGCAGAATCAGCAGCAGGACCTGGAGCAGACCCTGAACCAAAAGGTGGGGGCCCTACTTGGACAGCACTCTGCCACCCGTTAGAAGTTCCGCGGGTACTGGGCAGAAAAAACTGGATTTTGTGGCCGCAACTTCCCGAGTTTGCAGTGGAGACGCTGTCCTCCCGGCCAGTATTTGTGGCATCGGAGCGGGTGTTCAGTGCGGCGGGTGCCATCCTTACCCAAGGAACCGCTTGTCCACGGGAAATGTGGAACGACTGACTTCGTCAAGATGAATCAGGCGTGGTTTCAGCCAGTATTCCACACACCAATCCCTTAGGCTCAGATACATCAGCCTGAGCCTCACTCAAAACTGTGAGAAATGAGTCTAGGTTCAAAACTACCTGCCTCGCCACTATTCTAATGCTGCACCCACCTGATTGCACCCTTGCGACGTTTCTCCATTCTGCCACCAACCTTTCTTTACCAGGGACTGGTATTGCCACCCACCTCCACCTCTGTCATTGTGCCACTTTATGACCCCCTTGTTTGCTGTGTTGCTGGTCCCATGCATTCACACTGTGTCATTGTGCCACTCTCTGACCTCATACTGTTGCTCTGGCCGCCGTCACCTCCACTCTCTGTATTGTGCCACTCTGTGGCCTACTCCAGTTTTTGCCACTCCACCCCCTGTCATTGTGCCCTGTCTGACCTCATGTGCTGGCCCCCGTCACCTCCAATCTCTGTCATTGTGCCACTCTGTGGCTATATGTTTTGCCAACTCCAAATGTCATTGTGCCACTGTCTGACCTTTCATGCTGCTGTGCCGTGACCTCCACACTGTGTCATTGTGAACTTGGGGCCTACTCCTGTTTTTTCCACTCCAATTTGTCATTTTGCCATGTCTGACTCAGGCTGCTGCCGCCGTCACCTCATCTCTGTATTGTGCATCTGTGGCCTACTCCAGTTTTTGCCATACCCGAATGTCATTGTGCCACTGTCTTACCTCATGCTGCTGCCACCGTCACCTCCATTCCCTGTCATTGTGCCACTCTGTGGCCTACTACTGTTTTGCCACCTCCAGAATGTCATTGTGCCACTATCTGACCTCATGCTGCTGCTGCTGTGACTCCAACTGTGTCATTGTGCCACTCTGTGGCCTACCCCTGTTTTTGCCACCTTCCAGAATGTCATTGTGCTACTGTCTGTCCTCTTTGTGCTGCTGCCGTGACCTCCACACTGTATCATTGTGCCACTCTGTGGCCTACTCCTGTTTTTGCCACCTTCCAGAATGTCATTGTGCCACTGTCTGACCTCATGCTGCTACCGCCGTCATCTCCACTCTCTGTCAATGTGCCACTGTCTGACCTCATGCTTCTGCTGTGGCTGCTGCCGTGACTACACACTCTGTCATTGTGCCATGTCTGTCCCTCATGCTGTTTTGCCACCGTCACCTCCATTCCCTGTCATTGGGGCCACTTTTGTGGCCTATATGTTTTCCCACCTCCAGAATGTCTTTTGTGCCCTATTGACCTCATGCTGCTGTGCTGTGACCTCACACTGTGTCATTGTGCCCTCTGGGGCCCTACTCTGTTTTTGCCCCCTTCCGAATGTCATTGTGCCACTGTCTGACCTCATTGCTGCTACGCCGTCATTCCACTCTCTGTCATTGTGCCATTTGTCTGGCCTCATGCTTCTGCTGTGGCTGCTGCCGTGACCTACACCTCTGTCATTGTGCCACTGTCTGACCCCCTTGCTGCTGCTGTGGCTGCTGCCGTGCTCTCCACACTGTGTCATTGTGTCACTCTGTGGCCTATATTTACTATTTTGCCGTAGGCAAACTTAAACTCTATCGGGTTCTCTATCTGTTAAACACTAAAACGTAACCTTTTATTAAATTATAACTTTTAAACCCGCTATATGCACTATTTAAAAACCTGATTTCTAACTCACATTTAACCCGTTTTGCTTCTGAAAGAAGGAATAACTCCTTTTTTATTAACAGTTGGTGGGCACCACCTATTAATAGGAGAGCTTATTCTATAGCAAATTACTAGCTCCAGTAAGGGATCCCAAGCCTACTACTTGGTTTACTTATATGTATACCCGCACACATAATGTCTTATTTTAAAAAAATTACAAAACTTTATTTATAACACATTTCTTATATCCATAAAAACTGTTTCATTTTATTATAAAATAAAGTTTTGTAATTTTATGAAAATAAGACATTATGTGTGCGGGTATACATATAAGTAAATCTTTATTGTAATTATACCAGGCACCAATATACTAATTATACAAGGTGTGCTCGGCAATACTCTGTTGGATAAGCCTACTACTTGGGCAGTCGTCCTAATTTTCATGGACAAAGAACAAATAAGGCCCCCTTGTTACAACCCTGCAGCAGGTGACACTTGTAGATAGAGGTGAGAAATCATAATTTAAAACGTCATATCTGACCTCCCCGACATGTTTCGCCAGCTAACCTGGCTTCATCAGGGATTAGAGGTCCGATCACATGTGGTGTAAGCTCACTTCCCTTTTTTTTATAATGTTAGGTACACACCCAATTCAGGTGCTCACCAATTAGCCATCAGAGAATCCACATAAAGCCCACTCCCTCTTCGCTCTCCCGCACGCCCCATATAACATGTGTGCTAAAGCTGCCACCATGCTCCCATAGACATCAAATCTCAGACAAGTTCGCTATCTCCATAAAAAGGCTTTTCGCCCATCTTACCGTACTGCCTGTGCCAAGCACTGCACCAACAGACACCTCAACCTGACTGTGATGGGGTTCCGTCTCAAATTTTTCTCATATTATTGCAAATGCGTGGCTTACCTAGAATGAACCAAGAAGAATAGGTGTTACATTCCACAGCACAATACCAGCTTTATAACTCCCCTATGCCCTTCTTTCCCTGTCTAAAATGCATATTCATTGGGAATATTAATTCCATTGTACAGTACACTATTGTCATTTATCTTCCCATAAAGCACTTCTCCCATATATCTAATATAAGTATTCATTTTAATAAAAAGGCAGGCCCTATTAAATGCATGTTCCATTGGGACTGTACAGTATTGTCTCAAGGGCTATTTCCATAACCCCTTCTCTTTTACATGTTTAAAATTCATATTCATTTTAACCCTTACCGCCGGAGCCAGTTTTGGCTCTCTGACAGAGCCCCATTTTTTAAATCTGTTTATGTGTCACTTTATGTCGGGAAAAACTTTTTGGACACTTTAACCTATCCATGTGATTCAGAGACTGTTTTCTCGTGACACATTGTGCTTTAAGATAGTAAGAAATTTTGGTCCAAAAAATGCTGGTTTATTTGTGAAAAATATCAAATTATCGTGAAAAATGTGAAAAATTTAACAATTTAAAAATTCAAAAATTTTGCATGTAAGACAGATGGTTATTCCACTCAAAATAGCTTATAACTAGCATCTACCATATGTCTGCTGTAGTTTGGCATCATTTTTTTAAATGTCTTTTTTTTTTTTTACGACATTAGGGGGCTTATAAATTTAGTAGTAATTTTCAAATTTTCAAGAAAATTTGCAATATACAATTTTTAGGGACCAGTCCAGTTCTAACGTGACTTTGATTGACCCTGTATGTTAGAAACCCCCATAAATGACCTCATCTAAGAAACTACGCCCCTTAAAGTATTCAAAACCGCATTTAGGAGTTTATTAACCCATTAGGTGTTTTCACAGGAATTACAGCAAAGTGGAAGTGAAAATTCACAAGTTCACTTTTTTGCAGATTTTCAATTTTTATACATTATTGACAAGAATACGTTAAATGTGATCAGGTAAATGCAAATTAATATTGATTCCACAGATTATACCATTTTCAGAGATATTCAATATGTGGCCCTAGTGCATTATTTGGCTCAACCACAAGCCCCAGAATAGGAGGAGCACCTACTGGACTTTGGGGCCTCATTTTCATTACGATTTTATTTAGGGCCATTTCAAGTTTGCGGACACCCTAAGGTTCCAAAACTCAATAAATACCCCTAAAAAGACCCCATACTGGAAAAAAACCCCTTAAGGAATATATCCAGGGGTGCAGTGAGTATATCGACCCCAGAGGCGTTTCAAAAAAATTTTTAGCAATTCGCTCTGAAAATAAAAAAAAATATATTTTTTACAATAATCTGCAATTTTTGCTGAAAATGTTTAATTTTTACAAGGAATCTTGGAAAAAAAGCCCAAAATTGTGTTACGCATTTCTTCCAAGTTCGGCAATACCCTACATGTGGGTGTAAACTGCTGTTTGGGCGCATGGCAGGGGGTACAAGGGAGGGAGCGCTATTTGGCTTTTGCCGCACAGATATATTGGTGGGGCCATGTCGCATTTACAAAGCCCCCAAAGTACTAGAACAGGGGAAACCTTCCAGAAGTTTCCCCAATTTGGATTCAACACCCCTCAGGGATCTCATCTAAGGGTGTATTTTGCATTTTGGGTGTACAGGTGTTCCGTCGTTTTTTTTTTAGCATTGGGCCATGGAAATGGAGGGGGGAAACGCAGTTCCGCCATTGTTTTTGGGCTTCATTTTTACAGTATTCGCCATACAGGATAAATGACGGGATATCTTTACTATGGGGGTCGGTACAATTACAATGATATAAATTTTATATAGTTTTTTATGTTTTATTACTTTTACACAATAGAAGCGAGTTTTATAAAAAGTTGCGTTTTTATGTTGTCCTATTCTGACAGCCATAGCTTTCTTAATTTTTTGCATATGGAGCTGCTTGTGGGCTTGTTTTTTACGAGATGAGTTGATGTTTTAATTGGTACCATTACGGGCGGCATGTGATGCTTTGATCACTTTTTATTAAGGTTTTTGTGAGGCATTTTGTACAAATACAGCAATGCTGGTAGTGTTTTTTATTTTTATTTTTTACAGCGGTCAATGTGCGGTATAAATGACATGCTAGTTTTACTCAGCAGGTTGATACGATTACAGCGATACTACATTTGTATATTTTTTTAATGTTTTACTGCTTTTATACAATAAAACCACTTTTATTTAAAAAAGAAAACACTTTTTTTGCATCGCCGCAGTCTGAGAGCCATAACTTTTTTTATTTTTCTGTTTATGGAGCTGTATAGGGACTTTTTTTTTGCGGGATGAGTTGACGTTTTTATTGGTATCATTTTTGGGGGGACAAGACTTTATGATCGCTTTTAAATCCGTTTTTTGGAAGGCAGGGTGAAGAAAATACTGCAAACCTAGCAGTGTTTTTTATTTTTATTTTTAATAGCGTTCACCGTGCAGTATCCGTGACAAGTTAGTTTTACTCTGTGGGTTGAGCCGATTACGGTGATACTCAATTTATGTAGTTTTTTTTATTTGAAAGCACAATTTTTTTTTTAAAAAAAAGTGTTTTTATTGTGTAAAACAATATTTATGCATCGCTATCTTCTAATAGTCAGAACTTTTTAATTTTTCCGTATACAGAGCTTTGTAAGGACTTTTTTTTTGCGGGATGAACTGACGTTTTAATTGGCATCACTTTGATGTTGATATGAGTTTTTGATGACTTCTTACTCCATTTTATGTGCTGCAGGATGAACAAAAATCGCAATCGCAACTGTTTTTTGGTTATTTTTTTTACGGAGTTAAATGTTCGGGTTAATTAACATGACAGTTTTATATGGTGGGGCGTTACGCACGCGGCGATACCAAATATGGGTACTTTATTTATTTTTGATCTTTTTAGGGCGATTGGCGTTTGTAAAGGGGAAAAGGGCGATGTACGTGTTTTTATTTTATTTTTTGTGTTTGTGTTTTACTTTTTTACACTTTTTTTTTAACTTTTTCACACTGTTTACACTTTTCCCCAGGGGGGAATTGCATGAACGATTGTCAGATCGTTCATGCAATAGGAGATCAGCATACAGCTTATAGCTGTATGCTGGTCTCCATGACAACTGTCTGTCACGCTGCCCACAATGCATTGTGGGCATCGTGACGTCACCAGACAACCCGGATGCTGTCATTCAGCATCCGGGCTGTCTGGTAGGAGACCGGTAACGGCGCTGAGCGCCGTTACTGCGCCGGGATCGGCGGGCAGCAGGAGCTCACTCCTGCCGCCCGCAGCTGCGATGTCGCGACCACGATGTCGCGACATCGGGGGGGTTAATCCCCCGCGGCCGGAGTGAGCTCCGGCCGTGGGGGATGCGGCATGATGCCAGCGGTAATATACCACTGGTTCCATGCCGCGATCTTGCGCGCTCCGCCTGTGAGCGCGCAAGATCGCCTTGACATACTCATACGGTAGTTTGCGGGAACCCCTACCCGACATTGCCGTATGAGTACGACAAATGTCGGTAAGGGGTTAATAAAGTTGTAGGCTCTATAGCTATCCGTCCCTCCCTCCCACAGTTTGACCTCACAACTTCCCCATTGAAGATTCTCTCTTACAACTCACGGCTAGCCACCTAATTCATTACGTCACACTGGGAGCATGCAAAAATATGGGAACATGCAAAATATATTAGTATCTTCAACCATTATTGCATCTAGTTGCATCTATTTCGCACTAGATCAACGCAGGGAGCATAAACAATAAATCTATACATAGATGAGTACATACATGAATAGGTAGCAGTCCACTCCCGGGCTGCGTCTCGCCACAACAACGCGAGTGCATATCCCATACGATTCAGCTGCCAACAAACCTCTCCATGCACAAAAGCAATATACATACATCCCTAATTTGTTAAATAGAAACCGTGGCCTCACGTGATCCATACCTATCATCATTACAGGACACAGGGAAAATGAGGAACAACGTAGAGGGAGAGATGGGGGGGGGGGGATGGGAGGGAGAAGAAAACATATGTGAACTCTGATGCTTCCATAGTCATATATTCAACTGTGCTATATCCACTGACCATACTTAAATCACATATATCATGTTTCTTCAAAAATTATTATATAGGCAATCAGCAAGATTAAATAAATGCTGAAAATGAGAAGCCTTCATTAAGGCCTTTAGGTTTCAATGTATTGAGTCTGTATATCCATCTTGCTTCTTCCTGCAACAAAACTATATCCAGATCGCCCTTTCTTTCCCCTAGCTTTTTCACACAGATGCCTCAGAATTTTAGCACCTCTATTTCACCATTATGTACTTCCAAAATGTGTCTCGCTAGGGGAGTGTCACCTCTAGTTTTAATAGTACTCAGATGTGTCGAGATCCGACGACAAAACTCCTGTATGGTTTTTCCCACATAGATCTTGGGGCAAGTACAAATAGCCCCATAAATCAACCCTCTGGTTTTACAATTGATGAATTGTCTTATCTCAAAAGTTCTCTTATCAATGGGAGTCACAAATTCGTTAGTTTTCCATATGAATGGACAGAATGAACAATTGCCACAGGGATATGAGCCTACCACCGGGGACTGTAACCATGTTTTTTTGCCATCTCCCTCAAAATGACTATGTACAAATTCATCCCTAAGATTTTTTCCTCTTTTATAAGTGACACTAGGATATTTAGGAATCACCTCAGAGATTACTGGATCTGCCTTCAAAATGTGCCAATATCTTCTAAGTATAGCTCTCATTTCATTGGCTCTATCATCAAAAGTGCCCATACAACGAATTAAATCAGTTTTTTCTTTCTTCTTTGTACTGGTTAATAAATATCCTCTGTCACTGGTCAAAGCCCTGTTAAACGCCTTCCTCAAACATTTTTTAGGATAACCCCTTGCCTGAAAACGTGCATTTAACTTTATACATTCTTCATTGAAATCCTCTAATGTAGAGCAGTTTCTACGAGCCCTAAGAAATTGGCCTATGGGAATCCCCTTTTTTTGAGAAGGTGGATGCCAGCTAGAAAAATGTAACAAACTATTAGTAGCCGTATTTTTCCGAAAAATCTTTGTCTGAATCTGCTTGTTTTCATCCAACATAATTTCAAGATCCAAAAAATTAATTTTCTCCCGATGAATTTCAAACGTGAATTTCATCCCAATTTCATTATCATTGAGTCTAGATACAAAATCCATAAATAATTTTTCACTACCATCCCGAAAAATCAAAATATCATCAATAAAGCACCCCCAAAATAGAATCCGATCTGTGAATATTTCATTGTGCCACTCTGTGGCCTACTCCTGTTTTTGCCACCTCCAGAATGTCATTGTGCCACTGTCTGACCTCATGCTGCTGATTGCTGCTTTCGTAACCTACACACTGTGTCATTGTGCCACTCTGTGGCCTATTCCTCTTTTTGCCACCTCCAGAATGTCATTTTGCCACTGTCTGACCTCATGCTGCTGCCGCCGTCACCTCCGCTCTCTGTCATTGTGCCACTCTGTGACCTACTACTCTTTTGCCACCTCCAGAATGTCATTGTGCCACTGTCTGACCTCTTGCTGCTGCTGCCGTGCCTACACACTCTGTCATTGTGCCACTGTCTGACCTCATGCTGCTGCTTTTGGCTGCTGCTGTGACCTACAGACTCTGTCACTGTGCCACTGTCTGACCTCAGGCTGCTGCTGTGGCTGCTGCCGTGACCTACACACTGTGTCATTGTGCCACTCTGTGTCCTACTCCTGTTTTGCCACTTCCAGAATGTCATTGTGCCACTGTTTGACCTCATGCTGCTGCTGTGGCTGCTGCCGTAACCTACACACTGTGTCATTGTGCCACTCTGTGGCCTACTCCTGTTTTTGCCACCTCCAGAATGCCCATTGTGCCACTTACTGACCTCATGCGCTGCGTTGGCTGCTGCCATGACCTACAAACTGTGTCTTGGCCACTCTGTGGCCTACTCCTGTTTTTGTCACCTCCAGAATTCATTGTTCCACTGTCTGACCCATGCTGTGCTGTGGCTGCTGCAGTGACCTACAAACTGTGTCATTGTGCCACTCTGTGGCCTACTCCGTTTTTGCCACTCCAGAATGTCATTGTGCCATGTCTGACCTCATGCTGCTGCTGTGGCTGCTGTTTGTGACCTACAAACTGTGTCATTGTGCCACTCTGTGGCCTACCCCTTTTTTTCCCCACCTCCAGAATGTCATGTGCCACTGTCTGACCTCATGCTGATGCTGTGGCTGCTGCAGTGAACTACAAACGTGTCATTGTCCCACTCTGTGGCCTACTCCTGTTTTTGCCACCTCCAGAATGTAAATTGTGCCACTGTCTGACCTCTTGCTGCTGCTGCCGTGACCTCCACACTTTTTCATTGTGCCACTCTGTGGCCTACTCCGGTTTTGCCACCTCCAGAATGTCATTGTGCCGCTCTCGGACCTCATGCTGCGTGGCTGCCGCCGTCACCTCCACACTCTGTCACTGAGTTCCCACCTGACCCCTCAGCTTGTTTTTTTCCAGCTATCGCTGCCATGACTTTATCAGACTACATTCCCCCTTCAGTTTTTTGGTCAGTTTTGCCCTCTTAAGTGCCCAGGGAATTTTATAGTGAAGCGATTCTAAGAGCGGCAGCAGTCATGTGCGTGTCATACTAAAACACAACATTGTATGAAGACCAAACCAAGCTCCCTCCCGCATATTTAAGCATGGCACAACGTTCTACAGCACCCTGCAGGCTCTGTGCAGCCTGGAAATAGCTGTTTTTTTAACGTGATTAGTTATGAAGTAATTCATACCGAATTTAATTTTGTCGGGAAATTCGGCGAAGTGACCGAACCAAATTTTTGAGAAATTCGCCCATCTCTAGTCATATGCCGCCTTTGCCATAAACGTTTCAGTAGAGGGAAGAATCTTATGTGTTTAACCACCACAAACATGTCTAGTTACATGCAGCGAATGCATGAGTTGAAATGGAGGGAACACTTGGCGAAAAAAGGCCACACCGGTTCCGGGCTTCCAACCACTGTCACACCCTCTGTCTCCGCCTCCTCATCCTCCGCCACTTCCAAGACAAAGCTTTCCTCAGCTGCCCATGTCTCTCACCGTCATGAGCCAGGATAAGCCTCCGCTTCAGCCTCCACCATCGCCGGAGTACCACCAGAACCAAAAGAGACACAGCCTACCCCTTCTCCTTCGACCAGTTTGACCTGCACGCCGTACAGCGGCAGTCTAGCAGCCAGCCTTCTGTCTTCCAGGTTTGGGAGCAGAAGAAACACTTTAACCCACACCATCCCAAAGCCAAAAGCCTGAATGTCGGCATTGCCAGGCTTTTGGCCTTGGAAATGTTGCCTTTCCGTCTGGTGGACACAGATGGGTTCCGCCACATCATGGCCCTTGCCTGCCCTCAATACCAGATGCCGAGCAGGCATTTCTTTTCCAGAAAAGCCGTCCCTGCCCTGGCCAGCCACGTGTCATCTAAAATCTCAAGTGCGTTGTCTGCATCTGTGTCCGGCAAAGTCCATCTGACCACCGATACATGAACTAGTAAGCACGGCAAAGGCCGCTATATCTCTGTGACAGCTCACTGGGTGGATGTCTCTGGTGGTGATGGTGGCTCTAAGGCTCGGTGCACGCTCTTCAAAACCGCAGGGATGGTGCAGGGTTCTTCCCCCCACGGTCCACTGGTAGCATCACATGCCCAGAGAAACCAGGACATGTTAAAATTAATCTGTCTTGGAGACCGTTAACACACAGGTCAGGAGCTCTGGACAGCTCATCGCAACGAGACCGAGCGCTGGCTGGGTGACAAGAACCATGTGCCAGGCAAGGTGGTGTGCGATTATGGTCGAAATCTCCTGGCCGCCCTTAAAATCGGTAGGCTGGAGCACATCCCTTGACTGGCACACATCATGAACCTCATCGTCCAGAAATTTCTAAAGTGCTACCCGGGTCTGGACTGCCTTCTGAGGAATGCTCGAGGTCTGAGCTCACACTTCCGCCGTTCGCACTCTGCTTCGTTCCGGCTGGCTGCGTTACATCGTCAGCTCGGCCTCCCCGTCAACCGTTTCACTGTTGACATGGCAGCACGCTGGAATTTCACCCTCCACATGCTCCAGCGAGAGTGGCAGCAGCACAATGCCATTATGCAGTACGAAGTAACACCAGGCCTGCCAAGCAGCGGTGCGGACGTCAGGATGTTGAGCCACCGAGAGTGGAGGCAGGTGAAAGAGTTCTGCACCATCCTTGCAAGTTTTGAAGAAGCCACCAAAATGGTCAGTGCAGACAATGCCCTTGTCAGCATGAGCATTGTGGTGATCTTAGTTCTGGAACAAGTGTTTGACACTCTGAAAAGGCAGGTCCCGCCAGCGACGGAGGAGTAGATGGACACAGATACGGACACAGAGCCTTTCTCTCCGTCGAATCCAGAAGGCCAAACAGTTTCACAACTTTTTCAGTCTTAATTAGGCAGTGGTTCGGGGTCCAGGGCTGGTGCAAGGAGGCGCCTCAGCTATCAGGGTACAGCATCTGAGGCAAGACAGGGCTGTGTCGAAGCTGAGGCGGAGGAAGCGGAGGAGGAGGATGAGGTATTTCTGGATACCGACGTTACCAATATCCCTTCCTTGGAAAGAGGTTGGCACGGATTTGAGGCGGAGGAGGAAGATGAGGAAGATCAGTTTGCTAGTGCTCCTCGACACAGAGGCTTTGGAAATCAAGGCTCCATCTCTTACATGAGTGCTTGGATGCTCCATTTCCTCCAATATGATCCTCGCATTAAGGCCATCAAAATAAACAACAATTAATGGCTGGCCACCCTCCTCAATCCCCGTTACAAAGCGATACTCAGCACTTTCCTTCCACCCACCCAAATAGAGAGTAAAATGCAGGAATTGGAGATCGTGCTCATTGATCAACTGGAGACATCTTTTGAGTCTGCTTCACGTTCTTCAAATGTCACGGTGGAACAACGTCAGCAACGTGACAGCAGTAGAGTGCAGCAGGCATTGTGGCAGAAGCCTAATGGGTGACCTCTGGCAATCCTTATTTACCACCTCAGCAACGCATGTAATGCAGGGCACACATACAACACACAGAGACCGGCTTAAGATCATGGTGCATGACTATCTGCGTCTCAACACTGATGTTTTTGGATATGTTCCGGACCCAATCGACTAGGTATCCAAAATGGATGAATGGCCCGAGCTTGCTTGCCACGCCATAGAGGTGTTGTCCCCCCAGCACCATGTCAACTGAGGGGGCCCTTCCCGCTGGAAGGTCATTACGACAAACGCACCCCCAGGGAATTTTGGTGGGGGGACCCTGTCGGTGCGTGACTGTGTGAGACCGTGTGGACTAGGGGGGGGAAACTTGACGAACCTTGTTGCGGGGACCTTTTTTGGTTTTGGGGGAATTTAAAAACTCCCTTTTAAAGTCCCCCCCTTTTTCATCTGTTTTCCCAGGGGGGGGCCCAGGAAAAGCTTGCTCCTGGAGAGTGTATGTGCTTGTGCAAAGAGTTTAATCCCTTTTTTTTAAACACGGGTGAATTTTTGTACATGGGTTTTTGGACTTTTCCTTTGAAAAAAAAAATAAAGTCCCCCTTTTTCCATCTAGGAGTGGTGCCTTTGTCCACCCCTTTCCTGGGGGGGGTGCCACCCCCAGGAGGGGCCGGAGCCACTGCAACATGGAGCAGCCGCTGGAACCCCCCCTCGGGCCGGGGGGGGGGCGGGGCCAAGACCAAGGGCCGATCCCCTACCCGCGCCAAGTTCTTGAAAACCCCGCGCAATGGGGGGACGTACGGGGGGCAGAGTGTAATCGCAGAAGGCTAAAGTCCCTATCGCGGGGAAGGGAGGTGGGGGTTCAGGCAGGATGGAGAGGGGGCAGAAACCCCTAGCCTCCCGTTCTCAATTTCTCAGGCAGATACCACGCCAAAACCGGAGGATTACAGGGGTAAAAAATGACCTTCAGGCACCCGCTACCAACGGACCAATGGTGCCATGAAAGGGGGCCCCGACTGGGCCCGTTAAAAAGGGCCTTAAGGTAATCTCAAGAGCTCTGGAGGGGGGGGGGAAAGACCCTGGGGGGGGGCAGGAGCCTTCAAAAAAAGTTCCTGAACGACGACGTTTCAGACCATGTAGTTGGGGAGCAGTGTGTCCAAGCCAGCAGGGGCGCCGAAGACGGGTCGCACGGAAATCCCCCACGGGGAACGCCACCAGTCACCCGTAACAGCAGAGGAAGTGGGCACGGCACCAAAGGCCGAAGTTCAAACCTTAGTGGATGGATAAAGCAGGGGCGGCTTGGGGAAGTCCCCCCACGTGGGAGGTGGTCCCGTAATCATAGCGCCGGCGCTTCCCTATGATGGGGGGAGTGTCCCTGGGTTATTTTTCCCCTGGGGGGGTTCCGGGCCTCCCGGGCGGGGTTTGCGGGGACCCGGGGGGATCCCCAAAATCAGGTGGGTCCGTGGAGGGAAAAAGGGGGCCCGGAAGGCGCGGATTTCCCGAAGTCCCGCCCTTCAATACGTTTGCAGGGGCGCCGGGCGCTATTTTTGGAATGGCAAGGATGCGCCTGAAGATAAGGGAGGATTTTGGAAAGTTGGGCAGGGCCCCTCAGGGGGGGGATCGCAGGGGAAGGGGGGGGGCAAAGGGGACGGCGAAGCCCGACACAAAGACCCGCATTCCCAAACCGGGGAATGCGGGGGTCTTTGAACATTGTGGGAAAATTATTAAGCAAGTTTACAAAAGGGAAGTGGGATCAGGAAGTCTACGCGCCATTTTGCACCAATAGTTCGATAAAGTGTATAGGCTATCACAAAAATAGTGACATCAAGGGGCGCATAAAGGGAAAGCGGCTGTCCCCAAAAAATGTCCCCCTGCCTAAGTCGAAGGAGAAGGGGAAAGACGGAGAAAAGCAGCTAATTCCTGCACAGGGCCCCCTCAAAATCCAAATGCTAAAAACCCCCGCAGGGAGGGGCCAGCCTGTTCTTCGGGGAAGGACTTCTCTGATGAGGACGGGGGAAAAATTTAAGCAGCGACAGTAAAAAAAGGGGAAAAAAAAGAAAAGAAGAAAATGATAGGACCCCCGGGGTCCAGGCTGGTTTTTGGGGTCATCGTGGAATGGGACAGCTGAAAAGCTGCCCAAAAACCCTCCCCCCGCGAGCCCCAAACCTGATTGGTCTGGGCTGTGGGGGGGTAGGGAAACAAAAACCTAAAAGGCTGAGCTCCTGGGGCCTGCAATTCTTTTTTTTTAAAGGCTGTGGATGGCAAGTCTACAGGACGGGAAGGGTGCAGGTCTGTTCCCCACCCAAAGGGGGGGTTCCCTGATAGAGGGAGTCTAAAAAAAACCGCGGGCCCCCGTGGGGGGGGGGCTCCTCAAAATGTTGGGGTAAAACCCCTCCCCGGTATGCGGAGGGAAAAGGGGGTACGGGGGAGGGTCCCCAAAGTTTGGGCTCAGTATTGAAGGCGGGGGCCCAAACCCCCCCCGGGGTGCGGAAAGGGGTACCCATGGCGACCAGGTTTCAGAGGAAATAAAATTCTGTGTCCCTAAAAGAAGAAGGGTCCCCATGGATACAGCTGGTCCAGCAGAGGCCCAGATATTAAAAAAATAGGTTGATGATATTAATGGTGCGGGTTCCCTAAAAATAATGAAGGGAAAGGGGGTCCCGGCCGCAGACTGGGGATCCACACCTGCCCCCCCCCAAAAACAGGAGCTCCGCCCCCCCAAAAAATAGGGAAGTTCGCAGCGTAGCAAAGGGGGGGCACCTTCGCCCCCCCCCCCACCACAGGTCCCGGGAGAGGTGCGGGTTTGCAGGGCTCGTCCTGGATCCCCTGAAAAAGGTGAAAGGATACCCGATAGAGGGAAGGGGGGGACCTTTTTTTTTTGGTTTGAAAGATTCGGTTGGGGGCCTTGAAAAAAACCCTAACGGGGGGAAGTTTTTTTGGCCCACTTCCCCACCGGGGGCCAGTAAGGAGGCCGTGGGGAATGGGGTGGGGTTAAATTTGGGGGGATAAAGCTGCCCCCCCAAAATTCTAGGGTTGTAAGCTGCCCTAGGCTGCTTTCAGCCGGTGACATTTTCGCGCGATCCACCCCTAGGCTCTTCGGTTTTTGACGACTTTGTTCAGCCAGGGGCAGAATCTTCTGGTCAAAAAATGAGTTTGCAAAGCCCGCCCTGAGTGGCCCCCACTTCTCTGTGCCCCCAATATCTCGCCGGGTGGGGGTAAAGAGATCCCGTTATTCCCCATAAGGTCGCTCTTTTTACGACATTATGACTTGGGCTGAGGGTTTCGGCAGGCATGGGGTCCCCGAGAAAATAAAGACGAGTTCGGTATCTGGTCAGGTGCATGGAGTTTTCTTTTAAAAGCTAAAGCGTCTGGGGGCAGGGTTTACCCATTTCATGGGGCCCCCCCTTTTTTTGGGGGGAAAGATGGGGGATCCAGGCCCTTCACGGGGGGCCGAAGCGGCCATAATTTGGGCAGTCCGGGCCCCTTTATGCGGCGCAGGGTACAGAAATGTGCCTGTGGGGGCTAAAGGGGCATGGCTCCCACCTGTGGCCTGATTCGCTGCCCTTGTGTGGGGACCCGGACCCCGTTCAGCCGGGGGCCGCAGTCCCTTGCCATGCGGTTCCGCCCCTTCAGAGGGGTGGTTCTGCATTTGAGGGGACCCGTGCGGGAAAAGGGGCGGGGTCAGGAGGAAAAGCGTTGGGCCTTCCCGCAGCGCCGCCCGGGAAAGGGGTTGGGGGAGTAAGGGGAACTGGGGGGGAACCCTGGCCCCCCCCCTCAGGTCCGGCCTCCCCGTTGCGAGACACCCCCGGGGAGCGACTGAGCTTGGGGGAAAAGCGGCTAGAAGTGAGGGGTGCCCTTCTCCCCCAAAGACTCCCTTGAAATGATTCCCGGGGAGCCCGTGGGAGAGGGGAAAAAAAGACAAAAAAAAACAAAGGGGAGCGGAGGGAAAGGGGGGAAGGGGGTTCCCAAGACCCCCCCCCCTGGGCCTCCCTTTTAGGTACCCAAGGGGGCATCCCCCCCCCCCTGGAGTTCTTTCCAAAACTTGGGGTACACTTGAGGATGAATCCCTCCTCAGGGGGGGTCGAGAGTGCGGCGGACGGGGGTCGGAGATGGGGCATCTAGGGGGGGCCCAGCCTCCTTCACTGGGACAAGGTTTCCTTGTGGAAGGGGGCCCCGGCCCGGCCCGCTGATGGGGGGGCGAAGCATGGACTCCTCTGTCTGCTCAAAAGATCTGGCGGGACAGAAGGACTCCACGGGTCGGAGGGGAAACCCGCAAGGGCAAGCCCGGCCCCTTTCCCTAAAGAGCATCTAGGATTTTGCTACCGCTTTTCCAAAATTTAGGTCACCCAAGGTTTTAAAAGGGGGGAAAAAAAAAGGGGGATAAAAAAAAAAAGAGATGGTTCAAAAAGTGGCGGAAACCAAAGATAAAAACCAAAAGAAAAGAAGTTTTTTTTTGGGCTAATCAATTTTTGGTTTTTTTGGTTGTATTATTTTTCTTATGCAAAATGCATATTATAATTTTTCTTTTTTCTTAGGTTTCTTTTTGCCTTTTGTTTGTTTGGTTACAGGAGGGGCTCTCTAACTCCCTACCAAGGTGGGATGCCCTCTCCGTTTTAAGTGGCCCCCATTAATTTGCCCCCCAGATCGGGTGCGGCACGAATCAGGTTTGGGTTTTCTTGGCCCCTTGAAGCCGACATTTTTTTTTTTGCAGGGAAAATAGGCTGAACAACATTGCAGCGTTAACGGAAGGGCCCGAAGGGGGTGGCGCTTGGGGGCTTCGTTTTGGCCCCGCAACGAGCCTATTCCCAGTGGGGTCCTTTTTACCGCACCCGGGAAAAGCGACGGGTTTTGGAGTTAGAGATGGGAGGGGCCTGGTCACGACGCCGACATGGTGGGGAAGGGGTGCCCTCATTAACACTACTTCCCCCCCCCAAAAAATGGGGGCATAAAACCTTTCATGAAGGTGAAGCCCCCTTTTTTTTTATAGCCTAGGTGATCTTTGGGGGTGACTTTAACACCACACAAGGCCTTTTAGATAGGGGGGCCCGGATCGCCTGGGCTATGTTTTAATGCGCTGAATAGTATAGCCTCAGTGCTCGCCCTTTGGCCCCCACATAGGAGCTCCCCGGTCCCCCGGTTTTCACCTATTTTAGGGGAGATGTAGGCCCCCCATAGATAGTTTTTTTTTTGGGAGGAGCCCTTTCGCCCCCGGTGGCCGTGAGGAAGTGGAAATTTTCTGATCACTTTGATTTATTTTTTCCCCTTTAAAAGTTTCAGAGACTCCGCATGGGCAGGGGGAAATGGGGGCTGAATTCATTTTTCTTGGAGGAACATGTAAGTCAATTTCCCTTTGAGATTTTTTTTAGAGCCGGTACCCTTTTTTAAAAATCTTACAGCATAAGACCCATGGTGGGAATGCTCAAGAAAAAGGGAGCGAATTTTTTTTCCGCCATCTCGACCCCAGAGCTTACCGGTATCGCCTGTATCAGGGCCTGAGGAGGGAACCGAGCCTTTTTTTGATGGGGGGACCGGGAGGACATCTCCGGTGAAAGCTCTCCCAAGGGTGCCAGTACGATAACACCCTTTTAGTTCTTAGAGGGATTTGGCAGGGACCGCTCCCCCCCCCCCTACGAGCTGTAAGCCAAGGGATTTTTTAAGCTGGTATTTCCCCCATTTAGAGTACGGGATCACTTAATCGTTCGTATCAGGGATCCTGGAGGTTGTCAAGGGGTATACTCTGCCCTTAGGGGGGAGGACTAACCGGGATGAGATGTGGGTTTTTCCCGGCTGAACCGTTCCTAAGCCAGGGGAACCCCTCTCTTGATGTTTTAAAAAGATCCAAAGGGGAAGTAAGCGGGGGGTTTTAAGGGCTTTGCCTAAAGAAAACACCAGGGGCCGATGGTTTAAAACCGAATTCAAAAAAGGCCCCTTTAAGGGGACTTACCCCCTCTTGACCGGGGTGTTTAACAAGTGCCGCTCCTCGGGTAGACTTCCCTGGTCATGAGGGGGGTCTGCGGTACCTTTTGTCAAAGGGGAAAGATCCATCCCCTATTGAAATTGGAGGCCCTAGCCTTCTCAAAACAGACCGAAAGGTTTTGGCAAAGGGCCTTTTAAACCTGGTCAGTTCGGCCCCCACCCTTTCGGGGTCCCGCAAGCTCTGTTCCGGTGGGTACCCTTTAATGCCGACTTGGGTTTTCCGTGAGCAGTGGCGGGTAGGGGGGCCCCTGGAAGGTTTTCTGTCCCTGGGTCAGGCAAAAAGCGTTTGACCCCGGGGGTTAACCCTATACCTTGGGTTTATCCTTTAAAGGTACGGGTGCCGAGGGTTTCTTTTCATGTTAAGACCCCTTTTAAACAATGCGATTTTCGCACTTGGGGAACGTTGTGGACGGCCTTTTTCAGTTGGGTCTGGTGTGCGACGGGGCCCGTGGCCCCCCTGTTATACGGGTTTGCGATTGACCCCTCTTGAGGGGGAAAAGGGGGGACCCTTTGGGGGGAGTGGGGGCCCGGGCCCGCCCCGCGGAAGCCCCTTAAAGGGGGGTACGACCCCTGATGTGACCCTCTTTGCCAGGAGGGAGAAAAGGAGGCAAAAGTTGATTATGCGAGGTAAACGCTCTTTGGGCCAATCCGGGTCCAAGATCAATCGGGATTAATGTGGGGGTCTCGGTTGGAGGGGGAGAAACCCCCTTTTGATCTCCCGGCCCCCCCCCAAGACCCCAGTTGTCAGCTAAATCTTGGGGGTTTGAATTCGACCCTTGGGGGATTTCCCCAAAAAACTGGGACCGAGGCTAAGACGCCACTCTCAAGGGTTAATCATGGAAGGGATGGTCTCTGTCCCTCAGGGGTTAGCCTATTAAAACTTACTGGGCCACTGTCAACATTTTTGAGCGTGGCTTTTCAGGCTTGCCGGGCAGGACTTCAGCCTGTTTTCCCGGGAGAGGGGAAAGGCTGACCAAAACAAGAGGGAGGTGATACCGCACAGGGAATTGGGGGGTTTTACTTTGGCAACCCCATTTGGGGCCCGGCCCTTTTTTAAAAACAACAAGGGGAACCTCGGGGGCCCGATGAACAGTCGTCTTTGTGAAGTGTGGGAATCAGTACCACATTCCGTCGGTTTTTGGGGGGGATAAACAGCGGGGGTGTCTGAAAAAACAAATTAGGGGAAATGGGGCCCTGTCCTTATCTGCAACAATTCAGGGGCATCTAGGTTTGTTTTTTTTTTTCACTGGTCCACCCTGGGGATTTTCCTCCTGGAAAAGTTCTTGTCCAAGGTCATAGCTGGTAAAAAAATTGTCGCAAGTAATGTTGTGACCCTGCAGTCCAGTAGTCATATCGCGGACTACACGTTTTCCTTGTTTTTTTTCAGGGATGCCGCTTGCAGTCTTGCCTTTGTAAATCTGTAGATTCCATGCATAGCTAGTTTTTGCATCACAGGCTGCCCAGATTTTTATGCCGTATTTGCCTGGCTTCCCTTTGGCATGTATTGCTGGAAGGGGATTTTCCGCGGAAAGGGAGAATACGTTCGTCTACTGTCACCTCTGGCCTTGGGTTGAACATCAGTGGAAGGAACTGCACCCATTTTCTCCCAAACGCAAGTTTGTCAGATTTTGTTCTGGTGTCTCTGTTGTCAAATCTGAGGATTCTTGATATCATTTAAAACTTTTGAAGTGCATTGTGCCGGAAAATATTCCTTTCCTGTCGAATGCGTCCCCGAGACAATCAGTGGCCTCATTGCAGGATTTGTACACTCCAGCAAGGAGAAGAACACTAATGTAGGCATCCAGGTCATCATCATGAAGGTCATTCCACATGTTGCCGTGGACTTTTTTTCCTTTAAGGTTTTTCATTACAATAATTACTTTTTTTTATTGACAATGGCATAAACTGATCAAAACATGTCTTGATGTCACTTACTCTTGTCACAGCAAACCTTGTGATCCCGGAGTAATTTTTATGACATTTGCAGCATCTGCCCTGCCATGTACATCTGGAGGTACTGAGCTCCAAATTTTCTTGCCACTTTTGGATTTGAATCTTTTTAGCGGAAGCGCTTCAGCATGGTGACCTCCCCATTTAGACTGATCAGAGAACTGTCTGTGTCTTCCGGTTGATACTCCACATCATCTTCCTCCTCAGAAACCTGTTCATCGTATCAGTTTTGCTGCTGTGTGTCCTCTGATTCATTTCATCCAAGATATAATCCAGAAATTTTGGCTTGCATTAATCTTCTCGTTGTTGCATGGTGTAAACTGAAGATGTTTACTCGCAAAGTACCAATGTAAGCGATTTGGCCATACCCTGGCTTTCCCCTAACTCAAGTTGTTGGGGTAGAGCGGCTGGGGTTTCTGTCGGTTTATATTGGTTTAGAGTTCAGTTTTGGGGACTATTATTGTTTTTTTATTTATATTAGCCCGGGGTTCAAATTGACCCCAACAACAAAATGTTATAATTTTAATAAGAGCATTTTACAATTTAGAAAAAATATTTTTATTTTATTGTATTTTGTTTAAAAATAATTTCCGGGGAAAAAGTCAAAAATCTTGTTTCAAAAAACAAAAAGTATGTAGAAATTTTTAGCATTTAAAACCCCAAACGGGGGCGGTCACGACCCCCACAAGGGTATCGGGGATACAAACTGGTGGGGCCTCCCCCATGGCAGTCAGCCAACCTTTCTATCCGGAGTGGGCATTTGGGGCTTCAAGAACCCTGGTGGTCGGGGCCGTTCTCATTTTGTTTTGCTCAGGTTGTTAAGTACTACACGTGGAAGCACGGTGTTTAGTGTCCACCCCCAAAAACCTTCCCGAGGGTGAGGTATTAAGAAAACACTGGGGACCCGGTGAAAAAAAGATATTAGGGTGGAAAAAAATGGGCCTGAAAAGGGCTGCCCTTTCCCGTGGGGGGCTTTTTCCTTTAGAGTGCCCTATCGGACACTCCCCTCCCGGTGGTAGCTGGCATGGCACCTAGTTTTTTTTTGCTTTTTAGGGTTACGTGGGGGAAGGGGCTTACAGGCACAAAAATTGTCCCCTTTGCCCGCATATGTAAGTAAGGAAGTAAGTTGGTTTGAAGGGGGCCTCATGTCCCCCGCTGCTTTGTTGGTGGGGGGGGGCGGGTCGGGCGCATCGTCCCCGTGCCCCTTGCCCGTGGGGTGTGGGGGCTCTGGGGGGTCGGCCCCTGGGCCCAGCACTGGCGCGGGCTGTTGGGCGGGTGGTGGGGGGCTCTGGGGGGGACTATGCCCCGCGGGGTGGGGGGGTGCGGGGTGGGGGGGTGGCCGGGTGCTGGTCGTGCTGCGTTGGGGGGGTGGTGCGGGTTGTGTGACGTGCTCCCTGTATCCTTGGTTGGTAAGTTTGGTTTCTGTAAGATTTCATGTAATGCTTTGTATATAGTCATAGGAAGTTTGTATATATTTGTATATAGTATGTGTCTAGGTAGAAGGGTTTTCTTTTCGGGGCTCTAGTTAGGTTGGGAGGAGGATTGGGGGGTTACCGCCACGAAGGACGAAGGGGTGGACTTCATGAGGGTCGTGGGCCCTGAGGCAGATTGCCTGGTTTTTCTGTTGGACTTTGCAGGATGTCAAGTTTGTATATGATGTAAATAAGTGTGTTTAGTTAGTAGGGGTTTTCTGGTTAGTGAGGAGGGGAGGGGATTTGGGGAAACCACAACGAAGACAAGAGGGTGACCTCTGTAAAGGGTCGTGTGGCCCTAAGGTGGAATGCCAAGTTAAAAAAAAAATTTTTTGTTCATAAGTATTATAAAAAAAAAAAATAATTCACACGTGGGATATGTGTGCACTGGTGGCATGAGTGGGAGGTGGGGAGTATGATGGGACGGATGGTTAGAGTTGTAGTGGTGTAGTGTTGAAAAAAGGGGGTTTAATAGGGTTGTTATGATTTTCAGCCAGGGTGGTGTTTAGGTTTACTTTTGAGAGATATGGAATAATTTTATGCTTGATATGTGTGCTATAAAAAAAAAAAAAAAAGAATGCACTATGTGAAGGATGAATGCCACGGTTTGTATAGTTGTGGTGTGGAGGGGCATGCAAATGCCTGTGTTGAGTTTGGTAAGTGGTTTGATGGTGTGGTAAACTGTGTTAAGATTGTATATAATTATAAATATTAGTAGTCTAGCTTGGACCAGCCTCAGCAGTATTTCTTTTTGTCCCGAGAAGATGGGCTCGCATCGTTGTCTATAATTTTGCCCAGATCGGGTTCTTACGTTTTTACTTATGCCTGGGTGGCTATGCCTTAGTTTTGTTTTTCCTTAGAGCCGTAAAGCTGGACTTTTAAGTTGGACTTTTGAGCCAGATAGGCCTTTTCTGTCGTCAATATGTATTGTGTTGATTTGACATCTATTGTCTATGAACAGTTTTTGTATTGCTAAAGTTTTACATTTTCTAAATAAAAAAGAGTTACAGGACAAACGCATCCGGCTTTCCACAGATATTGGTGGATCGTTTGACTTTCATCAAGATGAATCAGCATGGATCTCTGATGATGTTGTGGCCCCAATTGCTGATGACACCATTAGGTTGCCGGTCTACTTCACATTCCTCTTCAACCAGAAATGACCTCTTGAAAACTTTTCTTTAAAATGATCAGTTATTACTGCAATCTTTATTCTCAGTTCCACAAAATTTAATTTTGCAGTATGCGTATGAGACATTAAAAAGACACCAAGTTTTCATGACCAGAACGTATTCCATTTACTCACTTCATCCTTTAGAATTTTTCGCATTGTCAATGGTTTTGGGTCAGGTTTGCTTGAGATACAGCAATAATCATGGTCCTTTGGAACAGAAATGTGGCTTCTAAGGTGCAATTTTCTTCCTCCCATCCCATTGTTAACAGTGGCTTGAGAAGTCATTTTTAAATTTTTGGGTCATGGGTCTGTGAGCTACAGCTAACATCATGTTCCTTTGGAACAGAAATGTGCTTCTAAGTGGCATTTCTCTCTCAAAATTTTTTTAACAGTGGCTGAGATGTCTTTTTTTAAAATTTTTTTTGATTTCCTGCGCTTTGAAATGCAGCAATACAACCCAGGTCCTAATATAAAAAAAATCTTGTTTCTAAAAATTTTTTGTTCTTCACAATTGCCCAAAAGGGGCTCAAGGGTCATTTTTAAATTTTTTGAGGGCATGTTCCTTAAAGCGCTAAAACTACGGGTCCTATTCTAAAATGTGGTTTCTAAACAGACATTTTTTTTCTTCCCCAAATTGTAAGAGGGCTCAAGGGTGAGGGTGCTGCCCAGAAACGGGAAAATAGGTAGGACACTTTTTAAAGGACACTATTGCAAAATGACTTTTTTTTGGAAAAGCCCTTTAAACATACTAGCAATCCCAGTGAGAAAAACCCTTTTAATTTAACATTAAAAAGAGAAAAAACAAAAACGTGGGGGGAGTCCATCCTTTTTTTAAAAATGTTTTTAATAAAATTTTTAAATTTTTTTAAAAAACGGGCTTTAAACCAAAATAGCGATACAAATTTTCCTCTAAATTTTAAAAGGGGAGGTACAGGAAGACTTAAAAAAAGGGAAAGGTTTACCCAGGACGGGTAAAGCCCAATGTCCATTTAAACTAAAATGGGTTAAAAAGACCCTTTTTTTTCCGGCACTTTGTAAATCTGTGGGTCAGACGGGTTTTAAGGGTCATACTGGGGTACAGGACGGGTATAGTCAATGCCCATTTTCAACTAAATGGGGGTTTGAAAGACTCCTTTTTTCCGGCATTTTTTAAAATCGGGGGGGCTTTGAAAGGTTTGGGACCATGCTGGGCCCGGGAAAACAGATAAAATTCAATGTCCATTTCAACAAAATGGTGGTTCAAAGACTCCTTTTTCCGGGACTTTTTTTTTCTGTGGGTCAGACGGGGTTTTAAATGGAAAAACGGGAAACAGGACTGGTAAATCTATGCCCAAATTTTCAACTAAAATGGGGGTTTCAAAGACCCCCTTTTTCCCCGGCATTTTTTTTTAACTGGGGGGTCATGCAATTTTGGGGCCCATGCTTTTCCCCTGGACAGGTATAGTCAATGTCCATTTTTCAACAAAAAAGGGTGGTTGAAAGACCCCCTTTTTCCGGCATTTTTTTAAAAATTTTGGGGTCAACGGGTTTGAGGGCAAAACGGTGGTACAGAACAGGAATAGTCTATGTCCATTTCAACAAAAATGGGGGTTTCAAAGACCCCTTTTTTTCCGGCTTTTTTTAATCTGTGGGCCCCAGCGGGGTTTTAAAGGGGTCATGCTGCGGTCCGGGACAGATATAGTCAATGTCCATTCAACAAAATGGGGGTTTAAAAAAGACCCCTTTTTTCCGGTTTTTTTTTTGGGTCTGTGGGTCAGATAGGTTTTAAGGTCATGCTGCGTTCCAAACAGGGATAGTCAATGTCCAGTTCAAGTAAAATGATGGTTCAAATAATACTCCCCTTCTGGCACTTTTTAATTTTTGGGTCATGCAGGTTTAAGGGTCATGCTGTGGTACAAGACAGGTGATAGTGAATGGCCCTGTGGCTTTTTTTCTGTGATTTTTTATAACCTAAGTGTGTTGCCTAAGATGTAGCACGTATCCATTTGACTGTTGTGGATGTTAATTCCAGCTTCTCCAGCCCTGTTTGGGTGTAAGAATGAAGGTGTTGTTCCTCTCCCATAGACTTTAATGGTCATCGGCGATAATCTATTATCGACTATCGGAAATCGTCTTGATAATTGACGATTTTCGACTACGACCCATGACGATAGTCGACGTAATCGCTCATCACTAGGCTGCTCCTAATATCGGACCGAAAAGACACCAGATATCTGGCGCAGCCTCGCTCATACATGCCGCAGATCGTATCTACTTAACCTTCTCCTGTCACTTACAAATATATTCAAAGGAATAAATCCTAGAACAGAACTTTGTGGACAACATTTGTAATTGGTCTCTGTTCAGAGTACACACCATAAACAAGAGCACACTGATATCTGTCCTTCTTCCCTACTACCTTTCTTGTGGATGGAACATTTAAGGTACTTTAATTATCAGCTTACTCCTCTGTTAGAGGGCACTGGTAAAAGAAATTAGGTAGAGGAGTAGCAATAACAAATTGGCGTTCTTTAAGGGTATTTTCGCATGGGCAAATCTGCTGCAGATTTTGTCATGGATTAGTTGCAGATTCTACTATGGATTTTTCTGCATTGACTTCAATCGGAGAAGGCAATATTAGTAGGAAAGGGTTATTGACAGATTTTTGTGATATAGGGCTCGAGATACATCAGTGATGGAGAAAAACTCTGTTTACTTTAATGGATTACAAAATAAAGTATTGGTTTGACTTTTGCAGTGCTGATTTTTCTTTACCTTGTAAGCTGTTTAGTGCCCAAGTCTGACTTGCTTCCATGTACCACATTCATATTGAACCAGAAGCAACTTTTGAGGAAGATTGAACAAGTGTTTGTTTTTTTTCATGTCCTTGTACTTGCATTTCTCTTTATTTTTCTCTGTATGTTAGGTAAAGAAAAATCCTTTTTTTTTTTTTCTAAACAATTTTTATTGCAAGACAAATTTTCAAAAATATGTCATACATTCCCAATAGTATCTAATTGACATCACATGAATACATACATCTTTGTATTAGATAAAGTTTAGAAATTCCCTGTCTTAAAATTTTTTTAAACTGTGAATCAAAAAAAAAGGGAAAAAACATCTAATAAAAAAAATTTAAAACAGAAATTTGAAATCCTTTAGTCCTTTTTGGGGCTTTTACAAAGGTCACTATTGCCTAAAGAAAAACTCCCCCTTATACCACTGGCCAAAAAGGGGAAAAGGGGGGGAAAAAAAAAAAATTTTAAAATCGTAAATCCCCCTTTTCTTCAACCCACTATTTTTAACTTCTAATTTTCCCATTTTCCCCTGCAAGTTTTCCTTTAATAGTAAAAGTATATTCAAAAGGTTTCATAATCTTGGTAACTCCTGGCGTGAAGGCAAATTTCCTAAAGTTCCTCCCTTTTTAAAAATTTTTTAATTGACCCCTTTTTGGGATCTTCTGTTAAATTTTACCAAGGAAGAAAAATTTCTCTAAATGTTCTGAAAAAAACCTCCCCCAATTGGATACTTTTCTTGAAAACCCATTCCCTTAAAATGCCTTTTTAGCTCCCAAAAGGGAAATTTGTAGCCCTTTATTTCCGGAAGAAGTCCAGCTTCCTGACCACCCGAGCTGACCTGAACAAATGGAAAATAGTTCCAAAAAGGGTCTCTTCTTCTGCAGCTTCCAAATTTTCTGTATTAACTCTCGTACATCTTTCCATAATTTTTTTAATTTAGGGAACCTCCATAATTTGTGTTTAGGTTCGCCTTATCCAAATCACATTTCGGGGACGCTTTAAGATAGTGGAGGGCATTTTTGTATGGGTTGTCAAAGGCGGAAATTCCCTTTATGCGCAATTTTAAACTCATCTATCTCCAACTTTCATTAATGTTAGAGGTTTTACTCTGTCTAAACCTTTTTGGGAAATTTTCCAAAATTGCATCATTGTCCCCCAAAATTTCCCCTTTTTCCCCGGAAGTAAAAATTTTGTACTTTTTCCCCTTTCCAATTTTTTACCCTTCAAAATTCCTTCCCATATAATTCACCCCAGGGGTTTACCAGATGAACTTGAACCCAAAACGAAATCAAATTTATCACCCTCCTTCTGCTTTTGCCTATATCAAAAATTTGGGGTTTTTAAAAAAAGTTTTAAATTTTGAAATTTATTGGAAATTTTTCCCTATCTGGTAGCTCTTACTTTTCCTTAAGGGCCTGTGGGGGGGAAAAAACCCGTTCCTTTATCATAAAAAAGATCTTTTATTTTTTTATTTTTCTTTTTCTTTCCAAAATTTAAAAAAATTTTATTTTCTCTTCCGGGTTTGTAAACCCGGGTAACTCCCATAATCTATATATTTTGATATATTTTTTTGGGCAGTTTGAACTTTTTTTTCTGTTTATTTTCCAAGTAAAAGACGTACCCTCTCAAAAATACACGGGCCTTTTAACCCCCTTTAAACCCCCCGCCAAGCCATTTTGGCCTTTCTGACAAGCCCCTTTTTTAAAAATCGGGTCATGTGTCACTTTATGTGAGAAAAACCCTTTTTGACTTTTTAAAACCCTATCCATGTGATTCAGAGATTGTTTTCACTGGCCCACATTGTTTTTTTAAGATAGTAAGAAATTTTGGTTCCAAAAATGTTTGGGTTTATTTTTGGAAAAATTTTAAAAATTATCGGGGAAAAATGTAAAAAAAATTTTTACAATTTAAAAACCCTTCAAAAAAATTTCTCCCATGAAAAGAAGATATTTTATTCCACTCAAATAGTTTATAACTAGCATTACCTTTGGTCTGCTGTATTTGGCATCATTTTTTTTAAATGTCTTTTTTTTTTTTTTTTTAACCTTTGGGGGGGCCTTAAAAAATTTAGGAAATTTTTTAAAATTTTCAAAAAAAAATTTGAAATATACTTTTTTAGGGACCAGCCCATTTTCTAACGTGATTTTTTGATTGACCTGTATGTTAGAACCCCATAAGTGACCTCATTAAAAATACACCCCTTTAAAAAGATTAAAAAAGGGCCTTTATAATTTTAATTAACCATTAGGTGTTTACGGGAAAAATTAAAAGCAAATGGAAGTAAAATTTTTCAAAATTTCATTTTTTTTTTGGCAGATTTTCAATGTTTAACTTTTAATTGAAAAGGGAATAGGAAAATTTTAAATGGGGAAATCCCAAAATTAAAATTTTCGTTTCCCCCTTTATTCTGCTATTTTCAAAAGAATCCCACTTTGGCCCCAGTCCCATTTTTTGGGCCCTAAAACCCCCAAAAAGCCCCAAATAGGGGGAGCCCCTTTTGGGAAATTCTGGGGTCTATTTTCATTTCGATTATATTTAGGGGCCATTTGGGTTTGCGGAACCCAAAGGGTTCCAAAAAATTAAAAAAAACCCCCAAAAAAAAAAAAAACATTTTGGGAAAACAACCCCCCTTAGGGAAATTTTCCGGGTTGTGTAGTGAGTATATCTACCCCAAACGGGCGTTCAAAAATTTTTTTTAGCGTTGGGCTCTGAAAAAAAAAAAAAAAAATTTTTTTTCCAATAAACTGGGAATTTTTGCTGAAAAAAGTTTAATTTTTAAAGGAAAACTTGGAAAAAAAAAGCCCCCCCCAAAATTTTTTTAAAGCAATTTTTTCAAGTTCGGCAATTAAACCCCACATGTGGGTTTTAAACTGGTTTTTGGGCGCATGGGGGGGGGTACAAAAGGGAGGGAGTGCTTTTTGGCTTTTTTGGGGCCAGATAATTGGGGGGGGCCATGTCGCATCTCCCCAAACCCCCAAAGTACTAAAACAGGGTGAAACCTTCCCGAAGTTTGCTCCATTTTTGGGTTTTAACCCCCCCAGGGGTCCCCACCAAGGGTGTAAATTTTTGGGATTTTGGGCGCACAAAGGGGTTCCGTAGTTTTTTTTTTAGCATTGGGCCCTGGAAAAGGAGGGGGGAAACGCAAAATTCCGCCATTTTTTTGGGGCTTCTTTTTTCAGTATTCGCCATAAAGGGGTAAATGACGGGGTAAATTTACTATGGGGGCGGGACAATTTAAAAATGAATAAATTTTATATGTTTTTTTTTGTTTTTTTTACTTTTACACAATAAACAGTTTTATAAAAAGTTGCGTTTTTAAGTTTGTTGTAATTTTTGACAGCCAAGTTTTTTAATTTTTTTTTATTTTGGACCCGCTTGTGGGGTTGTTTTTTTTCAAAATGAGTTGATATTTTATTGATACCTTTCGGGGGCATAAAGATGCTTTTATCACTTTTTTTTAAGGTTTTTTTGAGCATTTTGTACAAAAAAAAGCAATCCCCGGGAGTGTTTTTTATTTTTTATTTTTTTCAGCGGTTACTGTGCGGTAATAAATTTCATGCCTTTGTTTTTACCAGGAGGGTTGAAAAACGAATTTTCAGCGATAAACCCCATTTGTATATTTTGTTTAATGTTTTACTGCTTTTTCACCAAAAAAACACTTTTTTTTGAAAAGGGAAAAAACTTTTTGCATCAAAACGGGGGTCTGGGGAAACCAAAAAACTTTTTTTAAATTTTTCTGTTTATGGAGCTGGATAGGGATTTTTTTTGCGGGATGAGTTGAAGGGTTTTTATTTGGGAATATTTTTGGGGGGGACAAGCCCTTTTTGTCCTTTTTAAATCTGTTTTTTTGGAAGGGAGGGTTTAAGAAAATACCCGCAATCCTTTGCAGTGTTTTTTTTTTTTTTTTTTTTTTTTTTTAATAGCGTTTACCGTTTTCAGATCCGTTTACAAGTTATTTTTTTCTCTGTGGGGGGAGACGTTACGGTGATTTCCCCAATTTTTGTAGTTTTTTTTTTTTTTGAAAGCACAATTTTTTTGAAAAAAAAGTGTTTTTTAAATTTTGTTTAAACCCAAAATTTATGGGATCGCTATATCTTCTTTAAAAGCCAGAACTTTTTTTAAATTTTTCCCGTAACCCGAGCTTTGTAAGGAATTTTTTTTTGCGGGGTAAAATGCGTTTTTTAATTTGGGATTTACTTTTGGAAAGTTATATGATTTTTGATTACCCTTTTTACTCCCCTTTTATGTTTCTTGGGGATGGAAAAAAAAATCCCCTATTCTGTGGGCTGTTTTTTTTGGGGGGTTTTTTTTTTTTGGCTTTTACCGTTTTGGGTTAATTAACCATGACAATTTAAAAGGGTGGGTCCTACGCATGCGGCCCATACCAGGAAAATGGGTAAATTTATTTATTTTTTTATCTTTTTTTGGGCAAATTGGCGTTTGTAAAAAAGGGAAAAGGGCGATGTACGTGTTTTTATTTTTTTTTTTTGTGTTTTGGGTTTTCTTTTTTACCCCTTTTTTTTTTAAATTTTTCATACCCTTTTTTCACTTTCCCCCCCGGGGGGAATTGCAGGGAAAGATCGGCGATATTCCATGCAATAGGGGATCACAAAAAGTTTTTTACCCGTATGCTGGTCTTTCCTGGGGAACTTGTCACGGCCTTTCCCACAATGCATTGTGGGCATCGTTTACGTCACCAGACAACCCCCGGGTGCGTCATTCAGAATCCGGGCTTCTGGGGGAGACCAGTACCGGGGGGCTTTAGGGGCCGTTACTGCGCCCCGGGGTCGGCCCGGGCCAAAAGGGCTCCCCTCCTGCCGGGCCCCCCAGGCCCCCGATTTCGCGACTACATGTCGGGGACATTTGGGGGGGAATCCCCCGCGGCCGGAGCTCAATCCCGGGCCCTGGGGGGGTGCGGCATGATGCCAGCGGTAATATACCGCTGGTTTCATGCCGCGATCTTGGCGCCCAAATCCCCTTGTGAGCCGCAAGATCGCCCTTTACGTACCATACGGCAATTTTGGGGGGAAACCCCTTTCCCGCATTGCCGTAGAGTACGACCCAAAAGTCGGTTTGAGGGATTAAATATTTCTGGAAGATTTGTATAAGGTGTATGTAATAAAGACTTAATCTTCCAAGGATACGCTAATTGTTTTTCTAACTTTAAAATTTAGAAAAATTACTGGGAATCCCAAATCCAGTCCCTAACGTGTCTTACCAACGTTGCTATATTATAACCTCTAATATTTGGCATTTGAAGTCCATCCAAATGCTTTGGCTTTAACTAGTTTACCCATATGACACTCTGGGTCTTTTTTTATTCCAGAAAAAAACCTATGAAAGCTGTACGTAGCTTCTTAATATCTTTGTGTTTCAACAAAATTGGCAAGTTCTGGATTGGATACAATAACCTCGCAAAACTCACCATTTTTATTAGGTGTGCCCTACCAAAAAGAGAAAGTGGAAGATTTTGCCATCTATCTAATTCCTGGAGAATCTTGCGAAACAGGGGATCATAATTTAGATTATACAGTTGTGAAGACTTTTTTCCAGTTTTAATACCAAAATTTATGTTATATGCAAAATTAACAATTTTACCTGAGTCTTAGTTCTAAGTGTCTTTTCTAAATGACCTAATGGGGGGGTAGTTGACTTTTTGAAATATTAATTTTGTAACCAGAGATTTTGCCCACTTCACTCAGTTTATCTATAACTTTCTGTAAATGTTGCTCTCGAGACTCCATAAAAATCAGCATGTCATCTGCAAAACAACATAATTTCACTCTTTCATTCCCAACTTTTATTCCAGTGTATACGTTTCCTTTTAGCAACATTTGTATTAAGGGTTCAAGAGCTATGTTAACAACAGGGGTGAATAGGTTCATCCTGTGGGTGTGCCCTTTCTTGGGTTTGAATTGTATCTGATAAAAAGCCTGGAGTATGTATCTTAGCCTGAGGATTATGATAAATTGCTGCAATAAAACTTCTGAAATCTCCTTTAATACCTAGCTTAGAAAACTCTTTTTTACATGTACAATACTAAGGAATTAACAGTGTTTTAAAATAAAGATTGATAGCAATTAACTACCATTCATTCTGTTCATTATTTTCATATTACATGGTGTTTTGGCAAAACGACACATAGAATAAAACCTTGCTTTGAAAATAAAGGTCAGAACTTTTATATCCAAACTTGATAATACATTTATAATTGTTCTGTGCTTTTATGCCTGGTAAAATTCCCATTTTCTGCCTTGAAGTTAGTTTTTGTAGATTTAATCCTACAGAAATCTCACAGCATCATCTTGTAGCTAACAGTATCCCCTTGATCTATATATTGTCTGGCTGGAACATTTTCCTGGTATTTCCTCTTCTGATAACAATTTAGCTTTGTTGCAGTCATAAAAATGTACATACTTTTTCCTTAATGATAACATCCATACACCAAACAGCACAGATGTACAGACACATATACCACACATACTGTACACACATGTGCCACACATGTCCTTATACTGTGGCAGAGTATTTACAGTCATGGCCAAAAGGTTTGAGAATGATACAAATGTTAATTTTTACAAAGTCTACTGCATCAGGTTTTATAATGGCAATTTGCATATACCCCGAATGTTATTAAAGGTGATCAGCTTAACAGCAATTAATTGCAAAGTCAATAGTTGCCTAGAAAATGAACTTTTTCCCCCAAAACACATTTCAACTTCATTGCAGGCCTGCCTTAAAAGGACAAGCTAACATCGTTTCAGTGATTGCTCCATTAACACAGGTGTGGGTGTTGATGAGGACAGGGCTGGAGATCAATCTGTCATGATTAAGTAAGAATCACACCACTGGACACTTTAAAAGGAGGCTGATGCTTGGCATCATTGTTTCTCTTCTGTTAACCATGGTTATCTCTAAAGAAAACACGTGCAGTCATCATTGCACTGCACAAAACTGGCCTAACAGGGAAGAGTATCGCAGCTAGAAAGATTGCACCTCAGTCAACAATCTATCGCATCATCAAGGAATTCAAGGAGAGAGGTTCCATTGTTACCAAAAAAGGCTCCAGGGCGCCCAAGAAAGACCAGCAAGCGCCAGGACCGTCTCTTAAAAGTGTTTCAGCTTCGGATCGGGCTTCCAGTAGTGCAGAGCTTGCTCAGGAATGGCAGCAGGCAGGTGTGAGTGCATCTGCACGCACTGTGAGGCGGAGACTCATGGAGCAAGGACTGGTATCAAGAGGGCAGCAAAGAAGCCACTTCTCTCCAGAAAAAAACATCAGGGACAGACTGATATTCTGCCAAAGGTACAGGGAGTGGACTGCTGAGGACTGGGGTAAAGTCATTTTCTCTGATGAATCCCCTTTCCGAATGTTTGGAACATCTGGAAAACAGCTTGTTCGGAGAAGACAAGGTGAGCGATACCACCAGTCTTGTCTCATGTCAACTGTAAAGCATCCAGAAACCATTCATGTGTGTGGGTTGCTTCTCAGCCAAGGGAATCGGCACTCTAACATCTTGCCTAAAAATACATCCATGAATAAAGAATGGTACCAGAATGTCCTCCAAGAGCAACTTCTCCCAACCGTCCAAGAACAGTTTGGTGATCAACAATGCCTTTTCCAGCATGATGGAGCACCTTGCCATAAAGCAGTGATAACTAAATGGCTCAGGGAACAAAACATAGAGATTTTGGGTCCATGGCCTGGAAACTCCCCAGATCTTAATCCCATTGAGAACTTGTGGTCAATCATCAAGAGACGGGTGGACAAACAAAAACCAACAAATTGTGACAAAATGCAAGCATTGATTGTGCAAGAATGGACTGCTATCAGTCAGGATTTGGTCCAGAAGTTGATTGAGAGCATGTCAGGGAGAATTGCAGAGGTCCTGAAGAAGAGGGGTCAACACTGCAAATATTGACTTGCTGCATTAACTCATTCTAACTGTCAATAAAAGCTTTTGTTAATCATAATATGATTGCACTTGTATTTCTGTATGTGATAAAAACATCTGACAAACACACATAAAAACCAGAGGGCAACAGATCATGTGAAAATATAATATTTGTGTCATTCTCAAAACTTTTGGCCATGACTGTATATGCATAATTCTGTTTTATAAGAATAGTCTGTTACTTACACTACAGTAGCTATATATATTTATATATATCTTGCCTTACTTGGGTCATCCATCTGCATTACCTTTAGTCTGTGTTTTTAAAGAGCATCATGGCTTCTATTGTTAACACAAATCTATGAAAGCTAGGACAGATTCACTTTATAAGTGTAAAGGTTTATGTAACTTTTTTACTATAGTCTGTAACACTGTTCTTGCCACCAATAGACACTAATTGCACCATAGCTTAGGGTGCTTTAACAGTGCATTTTTGGTGTTTTTTGTGCAGAAATGCACATTAACTGCTGTGCAGTTCACGTGGGTCCAAAAAAACAGCTGTTTCACAACATGAAAAACAAATGGTACTATAAATATAATCAGATATAAATAATGTCAAAAGATATATCTAGCTAAATTCTTAGGATTTCACACGTGCGGCACCAATTCTCTGGAATATGCTACCGCGGGCGATCAGGCACATTCACAACCCTCACAGTTTTAAGAGGGCCCTGAAAATACATCTTCTCGGTCTGGCCCACCAAGATCCCTAACTGCTATCACATACATCTGTCACTCCCTGCACTTGGGCACTCACAGGCACTTATCTGTATATAGATGTACAGTCTGGGTGGCAGGTTCATCCATTTTTCATGTAAACCACCCCCTATTTATGATACATGGCCGGACCATTGTAAACTCGGCACTTCTTACCGTATGTTTCACCCATACACCCTAATAGATTGTAAGCTCTCACGAGCAGGGCCCTCACAACCTTGTGTCTCATTTGTAAGTACTTTTAATGTGTAATGACTGTATGTTTACCCTTGAATTTGTAAAGTGCTGCGGAATATGTTGGCGCTATAGAAATAAAGATTATTATTATTATTATTATTGTATATTCACAAGGTGTATTTGCAGGGCGGATTTCGTCATGTAATTTCGTTGCAATTCCCCCAAATTATGACTCACACTACGTGCTGGGGGAAACAAGTCACTTCTTCCGGATGCTTAAGCATCGGGGAAAGTGAATGTCAGTGGGAGTACTTCAGAAGTAGGCGCGTCTTCTGAAGCAGCAGGCGTATTGCAGGAGTATAGCGGCACGCACAGTATGCACCAAAATACAACTGCAATAGGCTGTGTGAACATACCCTGGTTCATCTGACCAACATCTGGTTCCAGAAACTGCGATGTGTAAACCAAGCAAAGCTTGGTAACTGGGACATATAAAGGCGGCATGTGATGGCTTAGGGTAAGTTCACGGTGTGTTGCATCCGTTTTTGGATCCGTTCTTAGATGCTTGTTTGAATCCGTGTTTTGGACCCTTAATGGACCCAAATACGCACCTAACAATATGCAGTGTGATTTACATTGATTTCAAAACGATACATGTTTTATATGAGTCTTTCTGATGCATCTTTATGACGCTTTCAAAAAAATTGATATGTCAATTCTTGATCCGTTTTACACAGCAGACATCCTATTTAAAACCATAGGGTGCATCCAAACACAAACCACACTTTGGGCGAGTGTTGGATGTGTTTTACGCATCGCTTTTGAATGTGTTTTTCAGATCCAAAATGGATCCAAAAAAGGATCCAACATGCCGTGTAAGCATAATCTTATTCAACACATGTAGAGACAAGACTGCACTCAATTGTTAGGATAGAGCCAGGGGTTATATCAAATGCATCAATGTATTTAACATAAAGGGAACTTTTCAGCACCCCTCTTGTAAAATCCACACGTTTATTAAATTCAATATGAAAAAAATGGACAGGCACATGGTCAGAACAAAAACAGATGGGAACAATCAATTCTTCATCATAGTGTGTCTATTATGCTGACTGCTTAGTTCAATATATAGTTGTTAATTAAAATAACACTTTGTTCACCTGGACAGAAACACTCCATCGCCAAATCAGACCAAGCAGCAATACTTCACCTACATCACCTGGACAGAAATACTCCATCACCACATCAGACCAAGCAGCAATTGCAATGAGTAATTCCATCTAGTCCAACCCCAAAGCAGACACGCAATGTAGTCCCAGCGAGTGGAACACATACCAGCCAGAAGATGGAAAAAGCTGTACTTGAAAGTAAAAGGCTATGTCTAAAATGGGTGTGCAGATATGCTCATCACAAAGATCCAGGCTGCAAAAAAACAGATTCTCAAAGAGTACAGGAAAAAAACAAACAAATAAAAAAACACAAAAAGGGGTGGAGGGGGGAGCTGACTGGGGTAAGCCACGGGAAACAATAAAGGAAAAAAAAGGGAAAAACCCCCACACAAAAGGGTCCTGCTTTTTAATTGAAAATACCCAAAATAAATCTGTATTGGGATCATAGCAAGTGGTAAAATATAAAAAAGGGGTAAAAAAAACCAAAAATTAGATTTATTTTAAAAATGAAACAATCGCTCCTTTCTCATATTAAAACCATCTGGTAACATAATATAAAGAATTGTAATCCAATAAGCTTCTCTGTCCAATAAAATAACTTTAACTGTACCACCTCTGTGCTTTCTTTGTGGTCTCTCAATTGCAACTATTGAAAACGAGCCTATTTTTAAAATAAAGGGACACCCTTTAACAATTAGAGTTTGTGTGAATTGATTCAAAACCCCGAAGGGGAAAATTGGGTTTAGAATTTCGGGGAAAACCCTTTTTTTTGGGGAACAAAAATTCGAATTTGGGGGTTTACTTCGCTTAAACCGAAGTTTCTTTTTATTGAAAAATGGCTGGGGGAGCACATGGCGTTAAAATTCAAAGAACATTCGGGGAGGAAAAAGGGCCCATAGCCTACTGACATTTGCAAAAAATAAATTTCCCAATCAAAAGACCGGCGGGATTCTGTGCGTCACCCGCACAATATAAGCCCGGGGGCCCCCCGACGGCTGGGACTCAAAACCGCCTCACTGTACTTTTTAGGGAATTTTTCCCCCTGCCCAACGGCCCTAAAAATTTATATCTTTACTAAAGAACAATTTTTATACAGCTTTTTTTTTGGGGAATTTTCACAGCTTGAAAACCGAGACTGTTCCTTTTAAACCCCGTTCTAAAAATTAAAATTTTTGTGAGGAATTGGAATTTGAAGTCCTTTTGTTTCCAAAATCAGCTGCATATACTTTTTAATGCATCTGCCACAGAAACATTGAATACCCAAAGGGTTTTATCAAAAGCCTGTTCCTGTTGATTCATTTAAAAAGAAAAAAAGCGTTTTTAAACAACCCAAATACCATTTAAATTTTTTTGGTTGCCAATTTTTTTTTGCACAATTTACATTCCAAATTTTAAAATTTAAATTCATTTTTTCTGCCTGTTGGGGGACAAAAAGAATTTGCTTTTTCACCCCCCCAAAAAAAGACATTTTGCCTGTAGCATAATTCAAAAACCGAATTTAAATTAAAAATTTTTTCCTTGCTGTGTACCGTAAAAAAACACCCAAATTGAAAACCACGTAAAAAAAGCGGGTAGTTTTTGGTTGCTCAATTTTTTTTTGCCAATTTACATTCGGGGGAAAAATTTAAGTGTTGTTCGGGCTGTTGGGGTAAACTAAAAAAAAAACCGTCTTTTTCATGGGAAAAAAAGACTTTTCCCTTCAGCAAAATTTTCAGAAACCGAATTTTTAAATTTACAAGTTTTTCTGTTGTTCAGTACCGTAAAATACACCCTTTGTAAAAAGTAAAAAGCGGGTATTTTTTTGGTTGCTCAATCTTTTGCCTTTTACCCCCAAAGGGGAAAAATTAAAAGCGTTGTTCTGCTTTTTGGTGGCTAAAAGAAACCGTCCCCTTTTCATCGCCCGAAAAAGAAAATTTTCCCTGTAGCAAAAATTCAAAACTGAAGGTTAATTTACAATTTTTTCTTTTAAACTGTGTACCGTAAAAACCCCGCCAAAAGTAACACGCTAAAAAAGTTTGGAAAATTTTTTGGGTTGCCTCAATTTTTTTTTTGGGCGCAATTTACATCCAAGCTTTAAAACTAATTTTTTTTTCGGCATTTTAAACTTATAAAAGAAACGTTCTTTTTTAAACCCCCCAAAAGAAGCAATTTTGGGCCGGGGAAAGAAAAATTTTTAATTACCAAAGGGTTAATTAACCCTGTTTGTGCTTTTACATCATAAAAAACACAGTGTTTTTAAACGACACATACAAGAAAAATTTTTTCCCGGGCCCTTTTTGGGGGAAAAGGAAATTTTTATACCCAAAAGGGTTTACCCAAAGTTTTTTACGGGTTTTCCATTTTGGAGTCAAAAAAACAGGGTTTTTAAATTGCCCATATACAATACCCTTCATCAAACAGTGTCTGAAAACAATTTTAGAACAAACAAAAGTCAGACAGAGAGGTGGCGGGCTTTTTTTCCCCTTGAGTGGCAGGGCAAAAAACTTTCCCATGGAGCGGGCCCCCCAGGTCGCAGCACAGAAAGGGGGAACGCCCGCGCGGGGTCCCGCTGGGGTTGGGGTCCAAAAAACCTGCCGCGGGTAAACAAAGGGGCCGGGGTGTGTTGACCAGAAACCCCCAAGGGGTTCCCTTGTTTTGGTTGACTAGGTCATCCACTTCCTCCCAGATGACATCTGACAACCCCAGCCAAGAGTCGGTGGGAACGTCAGACACAACCCTTATTTGGCATGGCCCAGGAGCGGGTCAGCGGCCCTCACCTGTCCTCAACCCGCCTCTGTCCCATCCGGTTTCCTCAGCCAGAGATCTACTATGTGGTCTGGGCTCAGCGCCACTATAGAGCAAGGATGAACAATTTGAGGAGGGCAGTCAGCAGCTACTTGGCAGTGAAGAAATGGGGCCAATATCCGCTGCTTCTTGCAGTAGGCGGCAAAGTATAGATGTGGAGAGTGGCATGGGAGGTCATGTTGTGAGGGGTCAGCCTCTTTCATACCAAGACCGGTGATGAGGACAGCAGTGTCGAAGTAACACAAAATAGATGATATGTAGCCAACCGCACTTGGGAGCCGTGTGAGGCAAGGGCTTCATCATCGTCAGGAGAAGAGGGCGTCCGCTTGTGCGTCAGGCAGCGGCGCAGCCAGCAAGTGGGTTGTGTGGCCATGAGTCAGCAGGATAGCAGCAGTGTGAGGTTGGGAGCCAAGCGGCCACGGGGTAAAAAACCCGCTTCGCAGGTCCAAGAAAGTAGCGGCACAGGGGCTCAGCGAGGCAGCGGCGGTAGTAGTCACTCAGTGCGGGGCGTTGGTGGTAAAATCAGAAAACTCGGCGGTGTGGCATTTTTTTGCTAAGACATCGGAGAGCCAAATAAGGGTTTTATGTAGGATCTGTAGGCAGAAAGTGAAGCGTGGCCGGGTGCTAACGTTGGCACCAAAGGGCCCCGCATTCAACACATGCAACGTCACCATCCGGTGGCCTGGGAGGGAAAAGAGTTCAGATGTGGTGGTCCATCTCCGCCGCAGCAACAGCAGTAGCAGCGCCCAGTGGCATTCATGCCATTGCAGCCAGTCAAGGCTCCACCACCTCTTCAGAAGGGAGCTGTTTCTCTTTGACATCATCTCCCGGTCCAGATGCTCCTGATCCTAGCTACTCATGGTGCCAGCAGTCGTTCAGCGAGGCGATTTCAAAGAGACAACAGTATGTGTCCAACCATCCTAAGTGCCGAAGCTGACCGTGCTCCTGTCAAGTTTGTTGGTACTGCAGTCCCTCCCTTCCCAAATGGTGGACTCTGCACCGTTTTAAAGAACTTATGGCTTGTGCCGAGCCGAGATGGAGTTCCAAGCCGTAATTTCTTTTCCAAAAAGGCAGTACCCCCCTTCATAAATATGTAGAACAGAAGGTGGGCCAGTCCTTGAGCTTATCGGTAAAGTTCCAAGGTGCACGGCACGCGGACGTCTGGAGCTGTAACTACGGTCAGGGGCCAGTAAAATGTCCTTTACGGCCCACTGGGTGAATGTGCTTCCTGCCCAGGCACACCAACAACTTGAACAGGGGACAGCGCTTTCTCCCCCCACATTGTCAAACTGCAGCTCCTCCCCCATGTCCCTCCTCCCCCCTCCACCACCCCCCCGCCATCCTTCAGCCTCCACAAGTACTTTTCCATCAAAACAACATTTGGGGGGCCCACAGCAGCGTCATGCAGTTTTACACCTCACTTGCCTGGCAAAACGAAGTCACACAGGAGGGGAACTGCTCTGCTCATCGCAAGAAATCGATTTTGGGCTTTCCCCAGCGCCAACTGCAAATGGGAACCATGGTGACGGACAAGGGGAAAGTAAAAAAGGTTTCCCAAAACCTGCAACAAAAGGGGGGATGGTCCTTCATCCTCATGGCGCACGTTTTTCAACCCGGGTTTGGGGGGGTTCCTAAAAGTCTTCCACCGTTCTTCAGAAATTCTGAAAATGGCCGGGAAAACGGATGCATTTCACCCAAATTCCCAAAAGGGGCCAGGAACACTCTCCTCGAGTTGCAGGGGCAGAACGGCCCCCCCCCCCAACACACTCTGAATGAAAAATTTTTTCCCACCCGTTGGAATTCTAGCCTGCAAAATTTTGGGCCCGACGTATGAACAAGAAAGACCATTAACATTTTTTGAAAAATTCCAGGCGGAAAAAGGAGTACTCCCCTGTGTAACTTTGATGTCACCCAGTGGCAGCTATGCGTGACCCCTGCCATTTGTTGAGGCCTTTCCCGGAGAGAAAAACTTATTTGTCAGCCCAACCAGGACTACGGGATAAATTTAACGGCATTCCCCCTTCTTCATGTCCCCGGAACAGATGCTGAAAAATCTGTCTGGGCCCCGGAACCCTGGCGACTAAAACTCCCTGGCCCATGAGTCCGGGGGGGATTGAAAAGGAGGGGAGGGGGGGCGACATTGGACAAAGCTTTTTCTTTTTGAAATTAAAGGGGGTTTTCTACCCAGGGGACAAAAGTAGGAGCAGCTGGATGAGGTTTGATTGGAAAAAGAGAAGAAAAGGGATATGACCTTTCAAGCAACCCTGGCAGTTTTCAAATGGGGATGGAGGCAGGGAGCCCCTCGGGGTCACTTTTTTAAAAAGGCCCCCAAGCATGCTGATTTGCCTGGGTAGGACAGCCGAATATTTAGCATCCGGGAGAAAAATGACTTCTGGCCTCCACCCTATTGGACCCCCCGCTACCGGTCCCCAAAAAGGGAACCTTTTTCCCACATTGAGAGGGGGACTAACTCAAATACTATAAAATAAAACCTCCGAATCATTGGCCGCTTCCTATGTGCGGCAAACCGTCCCTCCTCTGAAAACTGAAAACCCGGGGGGTTTTTCAACCCCCCACTACTACGGGCCGGGGCTGCGGTTGGGGAAAGGGGAGGGGGTAGACAGTACTTGCCCCATCACAGCAAAACCCAAATCTTTGGGGTCACTAATAGCAGCTTCCTTTTCCCCACCTATGGATGCAGTCCCCCAGCCCCAGCACAGGAAACCCGGAGCAGACCCCGAACCAACAGGGCGTGGCCCACTTAGACAAACACTCGCCACCCCCCGTTTGAAGATCCTCTGGACTACTGGGTAGCCAAACCCGGATGTGGGGCCCCAAAATTGCCGAGTTTTTCAGGGGGGAGAAGCTTCCTTTCCCGGCCAGTAAATGTGGCATCAAGAGGGTTTTTCATGCGGGGGGGGGCCCCTCCCTTACCCCAAAAAACCCCTTGTTTCCCCGGGAAATGTTTTGGGAAAGACTGAAACCCTTGGTCAAAATGAATCAGGGGTGGGTCCCATGATTTTCCCCACCACCAATGCCTTAGGGGTCCAAAAATAAAATCAGCCATTTACCCCCTCACCAAACTGTGAGAAAGAATCTGGGTTTTAAACTACCTTTCCTCAGCCATATTCGATGCCGGGCCCCCCGCCTGATTTCCACACATCGCTGACAGTTTTTTCCATCTGCCACCAACCATCTTTACCAGGGACTGGTATTGCCACCCACCTCCACACTCGTATTGTGCCACTCTATGATTCCTGCTGCGCGTTGTTCTGGGGCCGTGACATCCACATGTGTCTTGTACCACCTCTGACCTCATATTTTTTGCTGCTGTTGTTTTCTGCGCGGGCACCTCCAACTGTGTCATTGTGCCACCTCTGACCTCATGCTGTTTCTCCTGCTGCCGCACATCCATCTTGTCATTTTTGCCACTCTGTGGCCTTCCCAGTTTTTGCCAACATCCAGAATGTCATTGAGCCACTGCCTGACCCCCCCTTGCTGCTGTGGCTGCTGCCGTGCCCTCCACAACTGTCATTGGCCACCTGGGCCTACTCCTGTTTTTTTCCACCCCCAGAATGTCATTGTGCCACTGTCTGACCTCTGCTGTGTGCCGTGCCTCCACACTGGCTTGTGCCCCTCTTTGGCCCACTCCAGTTTTTGCCACCTCCAGAATGTCATTAACCACCCCTGACCCATGCGCGCTGTGGCTGCTGCCGTGCCCTCCACACTGTTCATTGTGCCACTCTGTGGCCCTACTCCAGTTTTTTGCCCCCCTCCGAATGTCTTGTGCCAAAGCCTGACCTCGCGCTGTGCTACCTTACCTCCAACGTTCATTGTGCCTCACTGTGGCCTACTCCTGTTTTTGCCACCCTGAATGTCATTGTCCACTTCTACCTCAGTGCTGCTGCCGTAACTCCCCCTGTGTCATTTTCCCCTCTGTGGCCTACTCCTTTTTTTTCCACCTCCAAATGTCATTGTCACTGCCGACCTCAGCGCTGCTACCTGATCTCACACGTTCATTGTGCCACTCTTGGGGCCCACTCCAGTTTTTTTTCCCCCTCCAAAAGCATTGTGCCCCTTTAGACCTCACGCTGCTGCTGCCAGCCTCCAACTTTCATTGTCCACTTGGCCTACCCCAGTTTTTGCCACCCCCAGAATGTATTGTACCACTGTCTGACCTCATGCGCTGCTGTGCCCCCTTTACACTGTGTCATTGTGCCACTCTGTGGCCCACTCCCTTTTTTTCCACCTCCAAATGTATTGTGCCCCTCTCTGCCTATGCTGCGTGGCTGCCCCCCCGTCACCCTCCACACCTGCACTAATG
>JAODAL010008157.1:0-119967 GCA_025379985.1 Phyllomedusa bahiana | reverse complement strand
GGGGCCTTTTTTTGGCAGAGAAATGCCTGCTGGGCATTGGTATTGGGGGAGGCGAGGGCCATGACGTGGCGGAACCACTGTGTCCCCACCAGACGGAAAAGGAAACATTTCCAAGGAAAAAACCCTGGCAATGCCGACATTCAGGCTTTTGGCTTTGGGAGGGTTTGGGGTTTAAAAAGTGTTTCTTCTTCCAAAACCCTGGAAGCAGAGGCTGCCTCTAGATGGCGCTGTACGGGGTGCAGGTCTCAAATGGCGGGAGGGAAGGGGTAGGATGGGTTTTGGTGGTGTGGGGGGTATGGGGCGCGGTGGAGGCTAAAGCGGAGGGACCCCTGATCATGCTTGAGAGTATGGGCAGCTCAAAAAGCTTGGCGGTGGCGGAGGAGGAGGAGGGGGGAGACAAAGGGTGTGACCAGGGGTTGGAGGCCCAGCGTCGGTCGGGCCCTTTTTTCCCCAAGTGTTCCCCTCCATTTCAACTCATGCATTCGCTGCATGTGACTAGACATTTTGGGTGGTGGTTAACACTTAAGGTTTCTGCCCAAATTATGCGTTTACGGAAAAGGCGGCATATGACATCGCGGGGTGAATCAGGGCTTGTCAAAGAAGGCCCCAGGCTTGAGAGGCCCTGGCCCTTTTTGATGGCGTTTAAGCAGGAGCGGGGTTTGCGTGACCGTGGCTGGCGGAATATATCAGCGGATTCTGCGACCCCCCTCTCCTTTTTGTGGCGGGCCCGTATTGCATACCCCATCATCTTCCTCCTCGTCCACGTGAAGCTGCAAGAAAATTCGGGGAAAAAAGACCAGGATGGACCCGAAATGTCGTATATATCATCATCATCAACACGGTGACTTGGTCGTCCTGACTTTCGTTTTCCAGAAGTGGGGTACAAGCAAGGGGAACTGAAAGGGCGTTCCCGACGCCGGGGTTTTTCCCGATTGACCGGCTTCCTTATCCTCCTCTGTTGGCATCAGAAACTGGGCGTCAGAGAGACTAAATCATCCTTTGATCTTTTAAAATGCTTCTACCCCAACCACTTTTGTCATCAAAGAGGTCTTAAAGACAATGGATTATCCACAGGGTGGGTACACGAGTTGACATTTGGGTGCTTATGTTGGAGGATGTGTGATGCTGTGGACATTTGGGGCCCGTGACTGGGAGGAGAGGGGGTAAGATGCTGGATGAGGTTGCAAAACCCAAAAAGGCGTTTTGGCGACAATGTTCGTTACTGAGATTCACAGGGCCATGACCCGCGTTTTGACAGGCCTGACGGTCCTCCCGACGATCCCTGGCATGCGTGTTGTCGCGCACTGGAAGGGAAACCTTCTTCGTACCTCTCCCTCCTGTGTACCCCCTTTTTGTCGTTACCCCCTGAATTTCGCTCATTTTCAAAAATAAAAAAATTTTGAGAAGTTGGAATAGTTTTGGAAAGTCTTTTTTAAAAAAGATGGCAAATCACAGCTATTCTAAAAATCCCTCTAATCAAACAAAATTTTCTGGATTCAAATTTAACTGCAAGGTGTCTATAACATTCGGGACTGGGAAAGGGTTTTTTTTGGCACCTTTCAATTCACCTGTGGTGCTATAAAATTGCTGTATTAAATTTTAAGTGCAAGCTGCCTCAAAAACAAAGCTGTAGTGCGCCAAAGTAAAAAAAAACCGTATCTTTTATGATTAGTATAATACAAGTATTTTTGTCACCTTTCATTCACCGTGGTGACTATAAAAATGTGGTTTAAATTTAAGGAAAAGGTGTCTATCAAAAAATCGGGGACGGGCAAAAGTTCAAAAAAACAGTATTTTTTGTATTCGTAAAAATAAAAAGAAATTTTTGGCCCCTTTTAAATTCACCGTGGTGACTATAAAATTGATGTATTGAAAATTTAAGTGCAAGCTGTTAAATGAAGAAAGCTGTAGTGTGCCAAAAAGTAAAAAAAACCCGTAATGTTTGTATTGTATAATCAAATTTTTTTGGAAACTTTAAATTCCCTGTGGTCTATAAATTGCTTTTTTAGTTTAAGTGCAAGCTGCTTAAATGAACAAAGCTGTGGTGCCCCAAAGTCAAAAAACACGTTTTTTATGTATTGTATAATACAAATTTTTTGGCAACTTAAATTCACCTGTGGTGATTTTAAAAAAATTTGCTGGATTAAATTTTAATTTGAAGGGGTTTTTAAAACAAAGGTGGAAATGGGCAAATTGAAAATGAACCCTATCTAAATGTTTAGTGTAATAAAAGTGGATTTTTGCCCCAAACAAAGAGCCCTGCAGTACAGAAAAGATGTTTTATCCTAATATAAGGGTTTAGGTGCCCAAATCCAGGGGAAAAAAATTTTAAAAAAAAATGTTAATAATAAAGTATTGCGTGCAATGTTACACTAAGTCTTGGTGAACTTTATCCAGATTTTTTTAGGATTGTCTGTGTTCGCCCGCGGCCCCCCCCCCCCCCCCCCCCGCCCCTGACTTTACATTGTAGATGCTCCTTTAAAAATTCTCTAGTTAAAATACAAAAATCTTCCCAACTCTAATCTAACTAAAATTTTAAGCATCACAGCTAATGTAGAGGTTTCTCTGTGAAGAAATAGAAAAAATTTCGCTGAGCTGTTTGGGGAAAAAGCAGAGCGCACGTTTTCCTGCTATGAGATGCTGAGAGCACTGAGGTTTAACGGAACGTGTTTATGTAAAAACGGTCATGTATTTTTTTAGCCAAGGGAACCATAACATCCCAGTCTGAGTCGACACATTACCCGCTCTATTCTGTAAGTGGTTTGTGGCCGCCAAAAGAAGGAAGCGCCGAAAATGGGGCGATCTTTAAAAGATGTGCAAAAAGTTTTAACCCAAATTATCGCTGATTAAAAAACGTCACCTTTAAAAAAATGTCCCCATTTCAACTTTGTCGATAATAATCGCTCAACACTACCCATGATGAGATATATAATTGTTGAGTGGTTGCGTAGTATTTGGTCAAAAGTAATATAATATCCTATATTTGGGATTTTAAACAGTTTTATTTCTTCAGTTCTACTAATTCAGTTCTAGCTCCAGTTTGAATTAAGCGAGTGGTGAATTCCTTTTTCCATGCCAGTTAAGAAACTAGAGAACAATGTTTTATTTCTTGACTGCAAAGACTAGAGAGACAGAAAAAAAAGATCCAAAGATGATCCAAGAAAGAGCAGACCTGCTGTGCTATCAGAGACTTTGTGCAGAAAGACTTTGGGATTATCTTGCTGTGCCACAGCCCTCAAAATAGCAGGTGGAACCATTACAATTCTGAGCAAGCAGATTTTGAAGAGAACATGTAGTTCTAATGAAGTTCTATTGAAGTGGCAGTAAGACACGTAAAAGTCTTTATTGAAAAAATGACTTATTATACGGGAAAAAGGAGAGGTTTCGGTATCAGGAAAAAGGGGATAAAAATCATCAAAAGAAACAGTTTGTCTGAGAAAGAAAATGACTGGGGTTGGGAAATTCTGCCATCTTGACTAAAAGTAAAATCGCCCCAAAAAATAAAAGCCTGCCAAGCACCAGAGGGTGGGCATGAACAAAGAGAGGCAGGGCTCAACAGCAGCCAAGTGACTTCCCACTGAAACTTTCCTGCCAAAAATAGATATTACAGAGCCAGAAACATGAATGACTGCCGTGTACCAGAACACCAGATTACCATGAACCAAAACCTGCCTTAGTTCTTTTGACGATGAGGCGGATGTCCTATCCTTGCTGGAGAAAGACCTTCCAGCCAAGCCAGAAGAGTCTCCACAAATTGTTACCACCTTGGAGGCTAGAAGCCTAACCCGATGTATGGACCTGGGCTGAAAACCTTTGCACTATCTAACAGCAGTAGGAGATGAAGAGAGAAACTGTTGATTTTGGTAATGATTGGACCTTTGAATGAGAATGGGTCCTTTTAAATCAGACAGAAAGGACAGTCTGGGAGTTCTAATTAATTTAATGTATATCCTTATAAATAAAAACAACTTAATCTTCAAAAATTATTATAGAGTAATATGTACATCATAATTTTCGAATTTTGTATTGTGTCGCAAAAACTTTTAGAGAGCTTGAATCTATAATTACAAAGGGAATTTTACCCTTCATTAAAATATTAATCAACTTTATTGAAGAAATACAAAAGCAATAAAAAACAAGTAAAAAGGGTCGCGTGCCTTACACCTTTCCATCTGCCCAATATGGGATATTGATACGATTGTGACGTCTTCTATTTAAGGCGGTATATATTTTTTTACACCATTGTTTCCCAAAAAATGGTTGATAATTATATATGTATAGTTACCATTGTGGGGTTATCCGCCTTTCATATTTGACTTCATTTGTGATGTGATGGTAATGTAGTAGGTCACGTTGTATATGTAGTTCCATTGTCACCTTTTTACTTGTTTTTTATTGTAATTTTGTATGTTTTTGTATTTCTTCAATAAAGTTGATTAATATTTTAATGAAGGGTAAAACTCTGTTTGATAGGTGTTCATGCTAATATTTCTAGTTTTACTCAGGATATATTTGGTATATAGCCCTGGTTATTTGATAGGTGTTTGATCTATAATTACAAAGCAACATTTTCTCTAGGCAAATAAAGCATTTCATGCCCCACCCAGTGTAAAATTCAGAGAAGAACAGAAGTTCCTAATATCAATCATGCTGTTCAATTTTTCTTTTTCAACTACTTCACAATGCTCCTCCTGTGTCAAGACTGTTGTAGCTGTTTCTGTCAATTATACTTCAGAACTGCTACATTTGTATTCTGTTTCTTCTCATCTCTATAAAGATTAAAGCAATTAATTGAGTTGATTTTAGTGTTGAGCTAACAGTAAAAAGTTCTAGTTCGATTAGAACCTCAAACTTTTGTGAGTTCGGTTCAAAGCTCTATGGGAGAAGATGTTAAAGTCTCTGGGAGAAGATGTTCTGGTTAATATGTATACCTATACAGTAAATTGGATATGTGGAACACCTTAGTGAAGAAAATGTGTCTCTAAGAGTGACAAAGAAAATTGCGAGGCTAAAACACTTAATTCCTTTCAATGGCTAACTGAAAAGATGAGGACAGCTTGCAAGCAGGGGCGTAGCTGTAGGAGGTGCAGCAGTAGCAGCTGCTACAGTGCCCTGCATCCTGAGGGGGCCTAAAAGACCCTTTGACACATACTAGATTTGGAGACGGTGTGTTATACAATTACTGAACCCCCAAAACTGCAAAAACTGAACTTTTGGGCACTGAGTATGATTTAGCAAATCCAAGCACTCTGTATAGTATATATCCATGTATATGAGAGTTAGGCATTATGTGAGCCTGCAAATGTCACCAAATAACAGCTTCTGGGTGTGGGAAAGATGCAGCCAGCAATACCAAACTCTCTAACTGTTGCTGTCTATTGAGAGGAAAATGCTATCTAACTAACTAAGAGCAGTCTGTACAGTACAGAGAGTGAGCTGAAAATGGCGTTCACAAGGCAATACAGTGAAATATATATAACAGGGTCATGTGATTTTAGCAGCCAATGAGAACCCTACACCTTAACGATGATGTTTTTGACACTTCTAAGTGCTCTGCACTGATTAGATGGCCCCCAAAACTGCAGAAAGGTGATTGGATGGCCACAAAAAGTGCAGAAAGCCACTGAAAACGAAACTGAAAATGGCGTGTAGAACTAGAACTTTACTCAAACGAACAGTAAAATTGGTAGTTCTAAAAATTCGAGAAGTTCTACTAGAAATTAACTTTTCTAGAACAGTGAGATCAACACTAGTTGATTTTCTAATGAAATTTTAATTGGTAATAATGAAATTTTGTTCTGATTTTTATATTTTCGTTTTTTTATAATTTAAATCTTCTGAAATACTTTATTTAGACTGTTATATTTTATGTGAATTTTTGTTTATAAAAGTATAGGTCACAGGGTCAGTAGGTAAGGATTTTGCATGCTGTAAACAGTTTTTAGGAACATTTCTTCATTATTCTTTTTTTATTTTTCATTTTTACTACATTAAATGAATCACATTTTAATCAGATGTGATCAGTGTTAAAATTAAATTTTGCTGCTCTCGGTCTTTATTCTACATGCAGCAATAGCCGGCACACCACAGGTCTCGCTGAGGCTTATGGTGCACCAAGCAAGATCATTACCATAGTTTCTAATAACTGACATACTAGGCTAAGTGCTTTTCTTTTATTTCTAGCTTGCTGTGATGTGTTAGTAATCACTGATAATACTATAATAACTGGATTTATGGTAGATGCTGTATTAGTTTTATAATTTTATATTATTTAAATTATTATTAATTTTATAACATATAATTTTATATTCATTTTAAATTATTTGCATTTTTAATATTTTAGATTGTATAATTTTATATCAATCTTATCTTATTGTTAAATTATTTTATTGTATATACCGGTAGTTTGATAATTAACATTAGTTCATATGACCCGGGCTGTGAGGAATTCTGTACAATCTTTTCTAGCACACCAACAATTGCGCTTACAATGCAGCACATTTAGACTTTATGCCAATGGTACCCAGATATCCACCTGTGATGCACAAAATGTATGAACTGTAGTACGACTGGCGCATTCTACACTGCTATAAAGCTATTTAGATCCAACGTGTCGGCACCAAGTTCATATTTTCAATGTCCCCAATACAAATGTACTTAGAGCCATCCTACAAATGTAATCTCCAGACATGTCATTGATAATTATATCTCTTTATTAATATAATATATCAACAGACTTGCATTATGGCAAAAGAGGGGAAAAACATTTTTTGTCAGACCTCGTCCTGCAGTAGTCTGAATCGTTCCAGCACGGTCCAATGTGCAGTTTCTCCCAACAGTGCAATTGTGAATCTAAAAGTATTACTACTGTGTACTGCTCTTCATTGTAAGGCCTCGTTCACACGGCTTATTTCAGAACGTATTTACAACGGATTTCCGATGTAAATACGTTCTGAAATCAGTTGAAAATCAGGTGCAAATACGTGCCACTAAGTGTGGCACGTATTTGTAACTGATTTCCCGACGGATTCACCATCTACAATCCTTGTAGGTGGTGAATCCGTCCGGAAATAATTGACAATGAATTGTTTTTTCCGTCCGGATTGCCGTCGTCATCCGCGGCGGCAATCCGGAACGGAACTACGCGTCGTGTGAACGACGAGCCGTATTTTCTATTGAAATCAATAGAAAATAGGCGGTGACTTATTTCGGACGGATTTGCCGACGGATTGACGATCGTCAATCCGTCGGCAAATACGCGGCGAAATAAGCCGTGTGAACGAGGCCTAACAGTGATCTGAAGAACAGGTTCATACATTCTGACGCATTCTACACTTCCTTAAAGGGGCTGTCTCACTACAAGGATTGCTTTTTATGTTAAAGATCTTGCAAAAACAAGTTACTTTGCAATAGGTGTCCATTAACAGTGTCCTACCTATTCCTAGATTTCCCCTCTTGTATTGGCTGCATCGGCTCCTCAGGTTGCTATAGCTACAGACCTGTTGTCCTCAGCAGCTCGTCACTGCATGACAGTAGACAACAGTAAAGCCAGTAAACACACCCATGAATCCAAAAATAAAACTGAGAAAACAGGACTGAGGTAAGATGAATTGATGTAGTGAAACAACTCTTTTAGGCTATTTAGAACTGGCCTGTCAGCACTAACGTTCATACATGTCACCCTTAGACACTTTGGGCGACATGTATGAACGGGGCTGTGCAAGTTTTATGGTTTACATTGAGCCAAAAAAAATGTATGAACAGGGGCACTCCAAACTTTGACACCATAAGTCCAAATACACTATTTAGTGCGTCAAAGATTAGGGGCATTCTGGGAGCATGTCGCACCACATTTTTAGAAGTAGACACATTTATGAATATTAGGCACCAAACCTATGTGCAGGACAGTTAGAACAGCCAGACCAGGTTAAAGATGGTCTGCCTGAGCCTGAGTTGTCGTTTTGGCCCTAGACTGCACCTGCATGTATGAACTGCAGAAGAACAGGTTCATACATTCTGGCGCAATCTACACTGCCTTAAAGCAATTTAGAACTGGTCTGTCAGTGCCAGGATTCATACATGTCGCCCTTTGTATATGGAAAAGTAAAAATGTTATGGCTATTAGAAGATAGCGATGCATACATATTTTTACACAATGAAAACACTTTTTTTTAAAAGAACTTCAACATAAAAAACAATATAAATTGGGTATTGCCATAATTGTATCAACCCACAGAGTAAAACTAACTTGTGATGTATACAGCATGGTGAGCGCAGTTAAAAATAAAAACCAAAAAACACTACTAGGATTGAACTATTTTCTTCACCCTGTCTTCCAAAGAATGGATTTAAAAGCAAACAAAAAACCTTGTCCCCCCAAAAATGAGACCAATAAAAATGTCAACTCATTCTGCAAAAAACAAACCATGACACAACTTTGTGCAAAGAAAAATAAAAAAGTTCTGGCTCTCAGACTATGGTGATGTGTTCCTTTTTGAATGAAACAGTTTTTATTGTATAAAAGCAGTAAAACATAAAAAATATACAAATTGGGTATTGTATCATATTGACCTGCTGAGTTAAGCTAGCATGTTCTTTCTACCACACAGTAACCAAATAAAAAATAAAAAACACCACGAGGATTGTTGTATTTTATTCAAAACACCTTACAAAAATCTGGATAAATAGTGATCAAAGCATCTTAGGAACCCCATAATGGTACTAATAAAAACCTCAATTCATACAGAAAAAAACGTTATGGTTATCAGAAAACGATGACTTAAAAACGCAACTTTTTATAAATGCATTTCTATTGTGTAAAAGTAATAAAACACAAGATACTATATAAAATTGATATCATTTTAATTGACCTGCATAGTAAAATTATCCTGTCACTTATACCGCATGGTGAACACTGTAAAAATTAAGCCCAAAAAATAATGCCGGAACTGCGTTCTCCCCACCACAATTTTCATGGCCTAATGCTTAGAAAGGTGTAACTCCTGTATGCCCAAATTGCACAATACACCCCTAGATGAGATCCATGAGAGGCGTTGAATCCAAAATGGGGTGACTTCTGGAAGGTTTCACCTGTTCAGGTCTTTTGGGGGCTTCGTAAATTTGACATGGCACCCACAAAAATCTGCATTCCAAAAGCCAAATAGGGCTCCCTCTTTTTTGCGCCCTGCCATGACCCCAAGCAGTAGTTGACACCCATATATAAGGTATTGCCGAACTTGGAAGAAATTGAGTAATTTTGGGGTGCTTTTTTCCAGGATTCCTTGTAAAAATTGCAGATGATTGGAAAAAAATAATTTTTTTCTTTTTCAAAGCCTAACGCTAAGAAAATTTGTGAAAGCCCTTTGGGGTCGAAATACTAAGTACACCTCTGAATATATTCCTTAAGTGGTGTAGTTTCCAATATGGGGTCTTTTTAGGGATGCTTATTAAGTTTTAGCAAAAACTGTAATGCCTCCTAAAGAAAATCAAAATGAAAATGAGAACCCAAAGTCCAGTAGGTGCTTTTTCTACTCTGAGGCTTGTAGGTGGGTCACAGAACACACTAAGGCCACATTTAGGATATCTCTAAAAACAGTAATATTTAGGAAATCAATATTGAGTTACATTTCTCTGGTCATATCTACCATATTACAGTGAATAATGGATAAAAATTGAAAATCTGCAAAAAAAAAGTGAAATTTTGAAATTTCACCTTCACTTTGTTTTAATTTCTGTGAAACACCAAATGGGATAATACATGCCTTAAATGCTGTTTTGAATACTTCAAGGGTTCTAGTCTTTTATGGGGGTATCTAACATAAAGGCCCCTCAAAGCCACATCAAAACTGGACTGGTTGCAAATTTTCTTCAAAAATTACTACTAAATTTCTAAGCCCCTTAATATCATACAAAAATAAAAAGACATTTAAAAAATGATGCCAACCTACAGTAGATATATGGTAGTTATAAACCTTTACCTGTTACATGCAGAAATTTTATAACTTTGAAAATGGCAAATTTTTCAAACATTTCACGACATTTTGATATTTTTCACAAATAAACAAGGAATGTATGGACCAAAATGTCTTACTAACTTAAAGCACAATATATCAGGAGAAAAAAATCTCTGAATCACATGGATAAGTATTAAAAGGTTATTCTCACATAAAGTGAAACTTATCAGATTTAAAAAATGGGGCTCCAAAGAGGTTACCCAGCGGTGGCAAAGTGATTGTAAACAAAGAGTAAGAAATAATTTATCCAGACGAGAGAGGATGGCATTAAAACAGTTGAAAAATGACAAGTCCCTTACTATTAAAAAAGCAGACAAGGGGGGTGCATCTGTTATTATGGATTCTATATCGTACTTACAGGAGGCACAATCCCAGTTATCAGACCAACATATATATAAGAAATTAGACGTAGACCCTACTCAGGAAATAGTCACCCTAATCCATGACACATTGAGGGAAGCAGCAGATAGGGGTACTATCACTGAGCAGGTCATGAAAATGCTAATAAAATCTAATCCACGTGTTCCTATTTTCTATATAGTCCCTAAGGTCTATAAGTCGGTGGAAAATCCCCCGGGACGACCTATCGTCTCCGGGGTGGACTCGTTGTTGGAGCCCTTGTCTACTTATTTGGATATGTACTTACAGCCCGTTATAAAGAAAGAAAAATACATCCTTCATGATACAGGCCAATTTTTAAGATCCATAGAAAATATTGATTGTACTCATGTTAATGGATTTGTACTCTTGATATCAAATCCTTGTTTACAAATATTCCTATGGATGATGAGGTTAATGCAGTTCGTGATGTGCTGTGCCAGGCTTCAAATTTATCCAATTCTCAAATAGCCTTTTTGTTACAGCTTATGGACATTGTCCTTACAAAAAATTATTTTCGATTTGGGGATGAGATGTATCTCCAGTTACAGGGGACCTCTATGGGGTCTCCTGTTGCCCCCAGCTATGCTAATCTCTACATGAGATATTTTGAGACTGAATATGTCTTTTAATCGGCACAAAAAGAGCTTATTATGTGCTGGTACAGATATGTCGACGACGTGTTCATGCTGTGGTCAGGGTCTGAGGCACAGCTTGATGACTTTGTCGTCTATCTGAACAGCATCCAACCTCTTATCCAATTCACACTCACTAAGAATCGCACAGTCATTCCATATCTGGATGTTCTGGTTGAAAAAAATGGCAGGTCTTTGCATACCTCTCTATATTCTAAAGTGTCGGACCGTAACAATGTGTTAATGCGTTCTAGTCAGCATGCGCCCCAAACATTTAGGGGTATAGTAAAGGGCCAACTAATGAGGGCACGACGTATATGTTCAGATGAGACAAGCTATCAAATAAGTATGAAAAACATTCTTGGCAAGTTTTTAGATCGAGAGTATGATCAAGATGAACTACAACGCATTGCGTTGGAAGTCTCTGCGATTCCAAGAGAAAGTCTATTGGTAGGCAGCCACAATAAAAAGAACAAATATAATCAGTTTATGTACACATCCACGTATGACAGGCACGCAGGTATGATCAGACAAACCATCCTTAAATATTGGAAAATTTTACGGTCTGATGAAAAATATGGCCACTTGTTTAGGGACCCACCGTGTTGGGTGTATCAGAAGGGTAAAACCATTGGACAACAATTGGTATCTTCGGATTTTAAGAAGTATGATAGACAGCAAAAAACCCAGACAGTCTTTAGAAGCACGAGAGCTGGCACCTTTGCTTGTCTTAGGTGTCAGAACTGTGCTTCTATCATTAAAGGTGATTCCATCTGTCATCCTACTAAGGGACATACCATCAAAATTAAAGGATTCCACACATGTGATAGCAGTAGCGTGGTATACATGCTCAAATGTCCTTGTGGGCATATATATGTTGGACAGACAATGAGATCTGTCAAGGTGAGACTAAATGAACACCGCTCCGCCATCCGTACATTTAAAAAGCAGCTAGTACAAAAAGGTGAAAGCACCACTACCAGAGATGAGAAGAAAAGGGTATATGGCGAGACATCAGTGGCTAGACACTTTGCCACGGCCAATCATGGAATATCGGAATTGAAATGGTGCATACTAGAGAAAGTGGTATGTGATGATCAAATTCAACTACCTACAAAATTATTAAAACGGGAGGCATACTGGATCGTATCACTAGAATCACTTGCCCCAAAAGGGTTAAATGAAAACCTGTATCTACGGGTGTTCCTTTGAGCCGCCAAAGTAAAATTGATTTTGTATCTATGGTTCTATATATTGTTACATTTTATATTCTTGGATGCTGAATTCTCTGCTTTATGTAAAGTGTAATTTTGTTGGTTTTAAATTGTATATAAGTTAGACCAACCCCTGTGACCGACGTGCTTGAGGAAGGGGAGGAGCTATCCCCGAAACGTCCACGAGTGACTCAGTTCTGCTCGATTGCCGGCGTCTCATCGCTTCCCTTGCTAGGAGCGGCGCCATGAACGAATTGTGAACGGCAGGCTATGCCGCAACTGAATATGCTGTGTATATGCTTTGTTCCAATCTTGAACTTAAAAATGACAAGTTTGTGAAACAGTAGTAACAAGTAATGACACACTTCAAAAAAGAATAAGAGGAGTTCGTTTGTTGAATTTCTCATTTTAAATGTAGCAATTCCACAAACATTTGTTGAGCTACTTAGGGTTCACACGGCTTTTTTTGGTGCGCATTTCGGCGCTTGCGTATTACATGTTAATTATGGCAATTCTTAGCTCTCATAGTGAGCTATGTGTTACACGTCGTCCCCCCACGCGTACAGTATGATTGTATTGTACGCTGGGGGAGAAAAGTGACATGTCAATTGTTAGCGGCGAATACGCTCCGCTGACAATGAATGTCTATGGTGCTGCCCACCCTTCCGTGCTTTGGAGAGACGTGCGTCACTCCAAAACACACAGTGTATTGCGGTGTGTATAGTACGCGCCGTGTGAACATACCTTTATAATAAATGAATTACTCACCATCGAGCAAAGCCAGTGGGGTAACCATTGTATTAGTAAAACTATACAACACATTCTGGAAAATAGCCTCATATAAAGTGATCTTAATTGCTTGCTTAAAGGGAACCTGTTACATAGGTTGTGCCCCTCTTGCTGAGGGCAGCACAAGCTAGTGTCAGACCTGCTGTCCCCAGCACTGTGCCCCTTATTCTGTAAAATGCAGCAGTTAGAGCATTTACCCCTCAAATCTTATTCATGAGCAGGTGTTAGCTCCATCCACCAGAGGCTAGCTCCGCCCACTGACTGTTATTCACATGTTTCTACCTATTCAAAGTAATAGGTTTGTCAGTTGAAGTGGGTTGGGCTAGCCTCCGATTGGCCGGGTTTGAAAAAAACTGACACTCTGAAGGACTCTTTAAATGACTCTTCTGGCAGAAAACTGCAGATTTGAGCATTAAATACACTAAAACTACAGCATCTTACAGAATAAGGGACACGGCACTGGAAACAGCATACCTGACACTACCAGGGGAGCAAAAACTATGTGACAGGTTCTCTTTAAGAATTAATAGTTAGTTGTACACTTTGAAAAATAAATAGAGTAGATAATATTCTTACAAAAGACCAGTTTTAAATGTAGGAACTCTCTAAACTTTAAGAGAGCTAATTTTAGTACATTACTTGTTCTACTCACCAGCTTTCCTGGCAAGAGAGGTAGCTGTGGTAGTGAAATACTCTATGTACCATTTCTTACCGATATACGCTACAAGATGAGGATTTACATTAATATTTAAGAAGGGTTCCCTTGCTAACATTGTAGTCACCATAGGCAACCTTTATGCTCCAATTACAGGCCAAACATCTTGAATTTGCTAACTGAAATGCCTCACCTCCCAATCCTTCATGGAAGGAAAGTTTCTGATATGAGAAGTTGTAAACCTAGTTACAAGGATAAACTTGTTAGTATAATTTTAAAGACAGAACTGCAGGTCCCCACTCTACATCAATATGATATCCTCTACAACCATTATTTCACCTTGAAGTCTTTTCTATTATTTGAAGCTAACACATATCAAAAAACCTTTACAATCCCTCAATTTCATAGACACATAAAGACACTTGCTGCTTCCCAGGATTCTTATTAAAGACAGAACTACATCTTCTTATCAAATCCTGTTATCTCAAATATTGCTAGTTTTAAAATTAAATTATCCATACATTTGGACCATTCACTACTGTTTGTACAAACAATACTTTCCAATCCATGTGGTTTTCTGTTACTATGGCTTATTTTGTTTGTTATTGTTCGGTTTAAGTTAATGCATAAGTATGTGTTTACTTTACAGTTACAAAAGATTGTATTGTCTTTATTTGAAAACAATAAAAATTTAAGATGAAAAAACAAACAAACAATGCTTTCCAAATAACTACGCCAAACAAGAAGATGAAGATCGACTGAGAGCTCATATTAGGGTAAAGCTGACAAATGCATTAAAGCTTTATTTTCCAAATAATATCACAAGATTTGACATAAAAAGGCAACCAATACATTCTGAAAGAACAATTAATCTGCTAAACAATCAGCTAAAGTCTAAGTGAACTGTAAAAATCAAAACGACTACATGGAGACTTTGAGGGAGCTTCCCTTTCATTTCATGTAGTGTGCTGAAAAAATGAAACTCTGATTGGTTGCTATGGGCAACAAAGAAAGTCTTAGACCTGGACAGTTTTCATAAATGTATAACAAAGTCTCTTTGTTAATGATCTTTCTCAATAAGAAAATAAAACAATGCACTTACATCTACACAATGAAGCAATCAAATGGCATTAAAACAGAAGACATAAAATAAATATCATATAGAGATTTCTTGGAGATTACACCTTAAAGTATCAATTAAGATTACAGTAAACCTCAAGGGAAATCTAGACAAGTAGTGTAGAAATTCAAAATCTCTTAGGTAAATTTCATTTTACCAGCATGGCACAACCAGAGCATTCCATACTGCTGTCATCTTCGTCTTCTGTTAAAGAACACATAAGAAAAAGCTCAGCTCCTGATGGCCTTCCAATACTATACGATACGATGTTCCCGCTTACACTTTTCGAGCGGAAATTACCGGCTCTTACTCATAGTGATATCGACAAATGATACACAGACCCTTTTATATATTGCAATATATTAAGCACATGTGTGGCAAGTACATAATATTAATTAAATGCTTACTGAGGAGATTGACTAGTATGATCACATCCTAAGCGTCAATTGATAATGCGAAAACCAGAAGTGTAACGTGTCATAGCTTCCGGACATGCGCTCTTGACAAACACAATCCCCAATCTAGCATTGTATCTTGCGCATACGCACAAAAGACATGGAGCATAATAAAACAAATGAAAAAAAATTGCATAAATAGAAAGAATACATAAACATTGCTGAGAATATTGTATGTATTGGTAAGTCAAAAAATGCCTACACATAAAAAAACAAGAATTTATCATCTGAATACTATAATATGGTTGATATATAAATGGAACCTAATGATAACAAGAAAATCAAGGAAAATAAAAAGAGTGAGGTTAAAATATAGGAAGAAAATCATTAATGCAACAAGTTATGTCAGTAGTGGAACATAATTTCACATCTTAGATTCAATCCTTTGGGGGAGATGGGTGATTCAGAAGGCCTCCCTGTCTTCCAATATCCCCTCCCCTCGTTAAGTGCACCTTTCGATTCCAAAACTTTTAGCGCACTGAAGTCACAATTATTCTGGTGTATGAAATGTTTTGTTAAATTTGATTTATTATGTAAAGTATTAGGAATAATAGGATTAATGTGTTTTAATCTTGTTTTCAATTTTCTGATTGTGCATTCAACATAGCTAGTTGACAGGATTCACAAGTGGCCATACAGATTACATAATGAGAATTACAATTTATGTATTGTCGTACTGAGTAGTGTTGAGCGAGCGATTGCGTTGGCTATCGAGATCGAGCGATAGTCGATAGTCGGCCGCTATCGATAAGGTTTTTCGATAGTGAGCATCGATTATGAGCGATTACCATTAAAGTCTATGGGAGAGCAACAACACCTTCATTATTACACCCAAACAAGGCTGGAGAAGCTGAAATTAACATCCACAACAGTCAAATGGATGCGTGCTACATCTTAGGCAACACACTTAGTTTATAAAAATCACATAAAAAAAGTAACAGACCATTCACTATCCTGTCTTGTACCACAGCATGACCCTTAAACCCGCATCACCCACAAATTAAAAAGTGCCAGAAGGCAGTATGATTTGAACCATCATGTTACTTGAACTGGACATTGAATATCCCTGTCCTGGAACGCAGCATGAGCCCCAAACCTGCATGACCCCCAGATTTAAAAAGTGCCGCAAAAGGAGTCTTTCAACCACCATTTTAGTTGAACTGGACACTAACTATATCTGTCCTGTACCGCAGAATGACCATTAAACCTGTCTGACTCACAGTTTAAAAAGTGCCAGAAAAAGGAGTCTTTCAACCACTATTTTAGTTGAACTGGACATATACTGTCCCTGTCCTGGGCCACAGTATGACCATTAAACCTGTCTGACCCCCAGATTACAAAGTGCCGGAAAAAGGAGTCTTTCAACCACCATTTTAGTTGAACTGGACATTGACTAGAACTGTCCTGTGCCACAGCATGACCCAGGGCCGGAGTTACCATGGGTGCGGTGAGAGCCCCGGCTGGCGTCCGTCCTCTATTAACATGCAGGTGAAAATGCCCTGATGACGCAGCAACAAAAACGGTCGTGCTGAAGCAGAGTGCGGAAGCGGAAGTGTGAGAACTCCAGCCTTTCTCAGTACACAGTCAAGAACTGGGTAGCGCTTGCCCCTCCGTATGAGTGCGGACCAATTGAGCTTCACTTGGAAATACTGGTGGTTAACGCTCCTGTTACACCCAGGTGCCCTTTTGCTTGGCATTCTTTTTCTCATTTTACTCAACGTGCTGGAGGAAATTGTCTCTGTACTTTGTTCTCTGTCCGTGCTCCATACTCCATGTCCTCTGAATAACCTACATCTGGTCAAGTTTTCCTGTACCTCCCTTGTACAATTCAGGGGAATTTTTTTACCAGCTATTTTGTACATGCAAGTTTTTTTAGTAGTTTAATTCTAGAAAACACATTTTTAAAATAGGATGGAATCCCACCATGTCTTTGTTTCTCTTTTTTTCATTGTATTAAATGGGTTGTCTCAATACAGGGATTGATAGCTATTTTAAAGATCTTGCAAAAACAAGTCATTTTGCAATATGTGTCCATTAACAGTGTCCTACCTATTCCTGTTTCTGACAGCACCATCACCCTTGAGCCACTCTTGACAATTGTGAAGAACAAATGTCTGTTAGAAACAACATTTTTTAGAATAGGACCTGTAGTATAGCTGCATGTCACAGCAAAATGCCCCCAAAAATTCAAAGCATGACCCTTGAGCCACTTTGGACAATTGTGAAGAACAAATGTCTGTTAGAAACAACATTTTTTAGAATAGGACCTGTAGTATAGCTGCATGTCACAGCAAAATGTCCCCAAAAATTCAAAGCATGACCCTTGAGCCACTTTGGACAATTGTGAAGAACAAATGTCTGTTAGAAACAACATTTTTTAGAATAGGACCTGTAGTATAGCTGCATGTCACAGCAAAATGCCCTCAAAAATTCAAAGCATGACCCTTGAGCCACTTTGGACAATTGTGAAGAACAAATGTCTGTTAGAAACAACATTTTTTAGAATAGGACCTGTAGTATAGTTGCATGTCACAGCAAAATGCCCCCAAAAATTCAAAACATGACCCATGAGCCACTTTTGACAATTGTGAAGAACAAATGTCTATTAGAAACAACATTTTTTAGAAAAGGACCTGTAGTATTGCTGCATTTCAAAGCAAAATGCACCCAAAAATTCAAAGCATGACCCTTGAGACACTTTGGTCAATTGTGAAGAACAAATGTCTGTTAGAAACAACATTTTTTTATAATAGGACCTGTAGTATTGCTGCATTTCAAAGCAGCATGACCCAAAAAATTATAAAAATGACTTCTCAGCCACTGTTAAAAATTGTGAGGGTGAAATGCCACTTAGAAGCCACATTTCTGTTCCAAAGGACCATGATTATTGCTGTATCTCACAGCTACATGACCCCAAAAAATTATAAATATGACTTCTCAGCCACTTTTAAAAATTGTGAGGGAGAAATGCCACTTAGAAGCACATTTCTGTTCCAAAGGGACCATGATTATTGCTGTATCTCACAGTTACATGACCCCAAAAAAATTATAAATATGACTTCTCAGCCACTGTTAAAATTGTGAGGGAGAAATGCCACTTAGAAGCCACATTTCTGTTCCAAAGGACCATGATTATTGCTGTATCTCACAGCTACATGACCCCAAAAAATTATAAATATGACTTCTCAGCCACTATTAAAAATTGTGAGGGAGAAATGCCACTTAGAAGCCACTTTTCTGTTCCAAAGGACCATAATTATAGCTGTATCTCACAGCAACATGACCTCAAAACCATTGACAATGCGAAAACTTCTTGAGTAAATGGAATACGGTGTTGTCATGAAACCTTGCTGTCTTTTACAGTCTCCTCACAGCAAAAGAGAATAAAAGAGGAAAAGAGAATAAAAATTGCAGTAAGAAATGATCATTTTAAAAAAAAAGTTTTCAAGAGGACCATTTCTGTTTGAAAAGGAATGTGAAGTAGACCGGCAACTAATCGGTGACCTCGGCAATTGGGGCCCACATACATCATCAGAGATCCATGCCTGATTCATCTTGATGAAAGTCAAATGATCCACATTATCCGTGGAAAGCCGGATGCGTTTGTCTGTAATGACACCTCCAGCTGTGCTGAAGGTCCGCTCAGATATGACGCTGGCTGCTGGGCAGGACAACACCTCTATGGCGTGATGAGCCAGCTCGGGCCATTCGTCCATTTTGGATACCCAGAAGTCTATTGGGTCCGGAACACATGCAAAAACATCGGTGTTGAGACGCAGATAGTCGTGCACCATGATCTTAAGCTGATCTCTGTGTGTTGGATGTGTGCCCTGCATTGCATGCGTTGGTGAGGTGGTAAACAAAGATTGCAGAGGTCACCCATTAGGCTTCCGCCACCTTGCCTGCTGCTGCCGCTACGCCTACTTGGCACTCTACTGCTGTCACATCGCTGATGTTGTTCCACCGTGACATTTGGGGAACGTGAAGCAGACGCAACAGATGTCTCCAGTTGATCAATCAGCAAGGTCTCCATTTCCTGCATTTTACTCTCTATTTGGGTGGGTGGAAGGAAAGTGTGAGTTTTGTTTTGTACGTGGATCCAGGATTGTGGCCACCCAGTAACTGTTGTTCATTTTGATGGCCTTAATGCTAGGATCATGTTGGAGGAAAATGTGAGCATCCAAGCACTCATGTGAGAGATGAAGGCTTGATTTCCCAAGCATCTGGTCGAGGGGCACTAGCAAACTGATCTTCCTCATTTTCCTCCTCCGCCTCAAATTCGTGCCAACCTCTTTCCAAGGCAGGGACATCGGTAACATCGGTGTCTAGGAATACCTCCTCCTCCGCCTCCTCCGCTGCCTCCGGCACAGCTTCAACACAGCCCTGACTTGCCTGAGATGATGCACCCTGAGAGCTGATGCGCCACCTTGCACTAGCTCTGGACCCCGAACCACTGCCTAATGAAGACCGATGAAATTGTGAAACTGTCGGGCCTTGTGGATTTGACGGAGAGAAAGGCTCCGTGTCCGCATCTGTGTCCGTCTCCTCCTCCGTCGCTGGCGGGACCTGTTGTTTCAGAGTGTCCAACGATCGTTCCAGAACTAAGATCACCACAATGCTCAGGCTGACAAGGGCATTGTCCGCACTGACCATTTTGGTGGCTTCTTCAAAACTGGCAAGGATGGTGCAGAGCTCTTTCACCTGCCTCCACTCTCGGTGGTTCAACACCCCGAGGTCCGTACCGCTGCTTGTCAGGCCATGTGTCACTTCGTACTGCGTAATGGCATTGCGCTGCTGCCACAATCGCTGGAGCATGTGGAGGGTGGAATTCCAGCGTGTTGCCACGTCAACAATGAGACGGTTGACGGAGAGGCCGAGCTGACGCTGCAACGCAACCAGGCGGGACGAAGCAGGGTGCGAACGGCGGAAGTGCGAACTCAGACCTCGAGCCTTCTTCAGCAGGCAGTCCAGACTCGGGTAGCTCTTTAGAAATTTCTGGACGACAAGGTTCATGACATGTGCCAGGCAAGGGATGTGCTCCAGCTTACCGATTTAAGGGCGGCCAGCAGATTTCGCCCGTTATCGCACACCACCTTGCCTGGCAGGAGGTTCTTGTCACCCAGCCAGCGCTCTGTCTCGTTGCGGAGAGCCGTTCACAGCTCCTGACCTGTGTGTGGACGGTCTCCAAGGCAGATTAATTTCAACACGGCCTGGTGTCTATGGGCACGTGATGCCACCAGAGGACCTTGGGGGAAAGAACCCTGCACCATCCCTGCGGTTTTGAAGAGCATGCGCCGGCCTGAGAGCCACCGTCACCCCGAGAGACATCCACCCAGCTCACCCAGTGAGCTGTCACAGAGATATAGCGGCCTTGGCCGTGCTTACTAGTCCGTGTGTCGGTGGGGAGATGGACTTTTCCAGACATAGATGCAGACAACGCGCTTGAAATTTTAGATGACACGTGGCTGGCCAGGGCAGGGACGGCTTTTCTGGCAAAGAAATGCCTGCTCGGCATCTGGTATTGGGGGCAAGCGAGGGCCATGATGTGGCGGAACCCATCTGTGTCCACCAGACGGAAAGGCAACATTTCCAAGGCCAAAAGCCTGGCAATGCCGACATTCAGGCTTTTGGCTTTGGGATGGTTTGGGTTAAAGTGTTTCTTCTGCTCCCAAACCTGGAAGACAGAAGGCTGCCTGCTAGACTGGCCGCTGTACGGCGTGCAGGTCGTCAAACTGGCGGAAGGAGAAGGGGTAGGATGGGTCTCTGGTGGTGCTGGTGGTACTCGGGCGACGGTGGAGGCTGAAGCGGAGGCTGATCCCTGATCATGACTCTGAGAGACATGGGCAGCTGAGAACGCTTGGTGGTGGCAGAGGAGGAGGAGGCGGAGACAGAGGGTGTGATGGTCTTTGGAGGCCCGGCGTCGGTCTGGCCTTTTTTGGCCAAGTGGTCCCTCCATTTCAACTCATGCATTCGCTGCATGTGACTAGACATGTTGGTGGTGGTTAACCACTTAAGGTTCTTGCCTCTACTTATGCGTTTACGGCAAAGGCGGCATATGACATCGCTGGGTGAATCAGAAGCTTGCTCAAAGAAGGCCCAGGTTTGATAGGTCCTGGACCTTTTTGACGGCGATAAGCGAGGAGCGGGGTTTGCGCTGACCGTGGCTGGCGGAATCATATCAGCGGACTTCTGCGACCGCCCTCTACCTTTTTGTGGCGGGACCCGTATTGACACTACCCCATTGTCTTCCTCCTCGTCCACTGATGAAGCGCTCGCAAGCAAATTCTGCGGAAAAGACCAGGATGGATCCGCAATGTCGTCATCATCATCATCATCAACACAGGTGACTTGGTCGTCCTGACTTTCTGCATCCAGAAGCTGCGGGCTACAAGCTAGGGGCACTGCAAGGCGTTGCCGACCGCCCGGGATTTTTGGCGATTGACCGGCTTCCTTCACCTCCTCTGTTGGCATCAGTAACTGGGCGTCAGAGCAGACTAAATCATCCTCTTGATCTTTTAACATGCCTTCTGACCCCAACCGTATTTTGTCATCAAAGAGGTCTTCAGACAATGGATTATCCACAGTGGTGGGTACACGAGTTGACATTTGGGCTGCTTCATGTTGGACGGATGCTGATGATGCTGATGATGACATTTGTGGCCGTGACTGCGAGGACGAGGAGGTAAGACTGCTAGATGCAGGTTGCATTAACCACTGAAGGACAGTTTGGCGACGATGTTCGTTACTTAGATTCACAGGGCCCTGACCCAGCGATGACAGGCCTGACGGTCCTGCAACTGACGATCCGCTGGCATGCGTGTTGTCGCCAGCACTGGAAGGAGCACCTTCTCTCGTACCTCTACCTCCATGTGCTACCCCCCTCTTTGCACGCTTACCACCTGCATTTCGCTCCATGTTCAGAAATATAAAAATTTGAGAAGGTATGGAATAGTTTTGGAAAGTCTCTTATTAAAAGAAGGCAAATCACAGCTATTCTCAAATCCCTCTAATCAAAACAAAATTGCTGGATTCAAATTTAACTGCAAGGTGTCTATCAACAAATCTGGACTGGCAAAAGTCAAAAAACATGTATCTGTTATGTTTTGGTATAATAAACGGTATTTTTTGCACCTTTCAATTCACCTGTGGTGAATATAGAATTGCTGTTTTAAGATTTACGTAGATGCTGCGTCAATGAACAATGCTGGGTGCGCAAAAGTCAAAAAACACGTAACTGTTATGTTTTGGTATAATAAACGGTATTTTTTGCACCTTTCAATTCACCTGTGGTGAAATAGAATGTCTGTTTTTAAGATTTACGTAGATGCTGCGTCAATGAACAATGCTGGGTGTGCAAAAGTCAAAAAAAACGTAAACTGTTATGTTTTGATATAATAAAACGGTATTTTTTTGCACCTTTCAATTCACCTTGGGTGAATATAGAATTGCTGTTTTAAGATTTACGTAGATGCTGCGTCAATGAACAATGCTGGGTGCGCACAAGTCAAAAAACACGTAACTGTTATGTTTTGATTAATAAACAATATTTTTTGCACCTTTCAATTCACCTGTGGTGAATATAGAATTGCTGTTTAAGATTTACGTAGATGATGCGTCAATGAACAATGCTGGGTGTGCAAAAGTCCAAAAAACAGGTAACTGTTATGTTTTGATATAATAAACGGTATTTTTTGCACCTTTCAATTCACCTGTGGTGAATATAGAATTGCTGTTTTAATATTTACGTAGATGCTGCGTCAATGCACAAGGACAGGGTGCGCAAAAGTCAAAAAACACGTAACTGTTATGTTTTGATATAATAAACGGTATTTTTTGCACCTTTCAATTCACCTGTGGTGAATATAGAATTGCTGTTTTAAGATTTACATAGATGCTGCGTCAATGAACAATGCTGGGTGCGCAAAAGTCAAAAAACACGTAACTGTTATATTTTGATATAATAAACGGTATTTTTTGCACCTTTCAATTCACCTGTGGTGAATATAGAATTGCTGTTTTAAGATTTACGTAGATGCTGCGTCAATGAACAATGCTGGGTGCGCAAAAGTCAAAAAACACGTAACTGTTAGTTTTGATATAATAAACGGTATTTTTTGCACCTTTCAATTCACCTTGGTGAATATAGAATTGCTGTTTTAAGATTTACGTAGATGCCTGCAGTCAATGAACAATGCTGGGTGCGCAAAAGTCAAAAAACACGTAACTCTGTTATGTTTTGATATAATAAACGGTATTTTTTGCACCTTTCAATTCACCTGTGGTGAATATAGAATTGCTGTTTTAAGATTTACGTGGATGCTGCGTCAATGAACAATGCTGGGTGCGCAAAAGTAAAAAAAACACGTAACTGTGATGTTTTCGTACGATACACGGTATTTTTGGCAACAAACAACCTGTGCTGACTACAAGATTGCTGTATTGTAATTTAACTGCAAGGTGGATATATCAACAGTCACAGGTGTAATGGGTAAAATTGAAAATGAACACCTATCTGAAATGTATACTGATAATAAAAGTGGAGTTTTGCAGCTAACAAAGAGACCTGCAGTTACTAGAAATGATGTGTATCCAATATAAGTTCAGGCTGCCCAATATCCAGGAAATATTTCAATAGCAAACTGTTAATAATAAGAATATCCACTACAATGTCTACACTAAGTCTTGGTGAACTTTATCCAGTGTTCTTTATAGATAGAGCTTGTCTGTGTTCGCCCGCGGGGGCCCACCCCGGGGGCCCACCCCCCCGCTCCCACCGCCATGAATTTACAGCGGTAGATGCTGCTTTAAAATTCTATAGCTAACTACATAAATTCTTCAAATCTCTAATCTAACTAAATTGGAAGGATCACAGCTAATAGTAGAGGTTTCTCTGTGCAGAAATAGACTAATTTCGCTGAGTGTTTGGCCACAGGCAGAGCGCAGGTCCTATCCCTATGAGACGCTGAGAGACACTGAGGCTGAACAGGAAACGCTGTTCTATGTAAAACGAGGTCATGTGATTTTTCCAGCCAATCGCAACCATACACATCCCAGTCATGACGTCGCAACACATCTCACCCTGCTCTATTCTGTTAATCTGATTTGCGGGCCCGCCAATATTACAGGAAGCGCCGAAAAAGGCGCGATCTTAATAGATGATGCTCAGATTTTAACCTTAATTACGCATGATCTGGAAATTTCGATCACCATAAAAACCTTGCCGATTTCAACTTTGTCGATAAAAATCGCTCAACACTAGTACTGAGAATTTTTTGTGCTTTGTGAATTCGAAAATTGTTTACACAGAAATGAAAAATTACAGGTGCAGCATGGATGAGAACCGCATCTATAAAATCCTTTACAATTTATCCACATATAGTGATTTTTTTGAACAGAATAGATTAGAAGTGTTACCTAGGGTTTTAGATTTACGAGGAACTATTTGGCATCCATCAGAAAACACCGAGCCCAGAATGTCATCTTCCCGTAAGATAAGTAAGTATTTAAGGGCAATGTTCTTTTTATCTTTGAATTGTCTACTGTGATCTAATACTAGCGTTAGTTTCTTAATGTGTGTTTTGAATTCAGGTTTATATTTAAGTAGATCTATTCTATTCCTTTTTGAAACTTGATTAATCGCCCTATCAAGTAAACCTTTAGGATAACCACTATGGCTTAATCTGTTACAAATGTCTATAGTTTCTTTTTTTGGTAAGAATCTAAATTGCTAAAGTTACACCTGGCGCGCACTGGTTCTTCCACCAGAACAGATTGTGCTTATGAAGGGACAAGCTGGCTACCTGTCTTTTGTTAAAGAAAAAGTACACCCTCTTTGAATTATCTGGTTTAATCTATCAGTTTATAATAAAAATCTGGTCCCTTAGAAAGCTTTAAAATTAGGTAAATGCAACTTTAAATGTACAGGATCATGCAACATATCCTACCATGTCATCATTTATTGAACAAAAATTAAACCAAAAAGGAAAAGCAGTGTGAAAAGAAGACATTGGACCAAGAAATGGAGAAAGGTAAGTATAGACTTTTTATTTATTGGGCTGCATTAACATATTATTTACTTCTGTTAATAACTGAACAATCAACTTAAATTCCTGCTGATGGACAGCAATAATTGGTTCTCTAAGATCACTGCTGATGTCATTCCTCCTTGGCATTGTGTCAACATATGCCTAAATGCTCCAGACCAGCAAACAGCCAAAAATGCTCTTATAGAGGTAGTCACACTTGCTGATGATCAGTTAATCAAGAGAATTCCATTAGCAGCACCCGGCTGGTTCCTATCCTCTTAGTTCCTATGTAAACTGTAAGGATATGTCTGCACAGCACTGGTTTACAGTCAGATTTTTAAGAAGATTCAGTATTTAGAATCTGCGAAAATCCAACTGTAAAATCATAGACATAGACCTTAATAGAAAATTTGAGCCGTAGTCTACAAAGCTCGGATTTTCTGAGGTTCGATTTCAAAACCGATGGTTTTGAAAAAAAATTTTGAAAATGTTCTACAATCTGCCTGAAAATGGTGGATTTTAGTACTGTTCTATTAAATGGGGCATCCAAAATCTGAAAACTAAAAAACGGGCAAAAATACAAAAATTTGAACAGTATTTTATCCTCTACAGTGTGGACTCAGTCTAAGGGTACTTATTTTTTCACCCACTGCTTTTGCATTTTGGCCCAGCAAGTTTTGGCCTCACTGACAGAGCTCCATTTTTTAAATCTGGCATGTGTCACTTTATGTGAGAATAACAGTTGCACAGTTTTTGTTGTCATATTCCATTGTGTCCTGAGATAAATATGACATATCCCTGTGTTTTATAATATGTCAAACAGGATTTGTCTCATGTACCTATTTTGTTTGCAATATCTAATAAAAAGAACATTGAAAGGAAAAGAAACATATATTAAGTCCTAGTTAGGAGTTAATCATCATACTGCCACAGACTGCAGCGTGAAAGAAAGTCACCAAACAGTATTATGAAAATTCTATAGCAATTTGGTCTTTATTTCATTATTGACATTGAATTTCTTTGCTCGTTGGTCATGTCATATTTGCCTACTGATTTATTCTCTGGGAGTAGGGACAAATAACAGTTCTGCTAGACCTTAGCACTTCTTCCTATCATTGCATGCTAAACCTATCCGGAATGGATATGGAAAGTCAGTAAAGTCAGTAGATATCAGTCCAAATCTTGCAGTGCGTTGTCAGATGTCAGCATGCGTTGACAGGCATAAGTGCTGAATTGTGGAAGACCAACTAACAGGCCTCAATCCTGAAGCTCCAGAGATATAGATGCAGTATCTCATAAAAGTGAGTACACCCCTCACTTTTTTGTAAATATTGTATTATATCTTTTCATGGGACAACACTGAAGATATGACACTTTGATTAAACGAAAAGTAGTCAGTGTACAGCTTGTAACAGTGTAAATTTGGTGGGTCCTCAAAATTCAACACATAGCAATTAATGTCTAAACTGCCAGCAACAAAAGCGAGTACACCCCTAAGTGAAAATGGATAATTGTGCTCAGTGTCAATATTTTGTGACAGCATGAAGTTGGTGGATGTTAGAGACCTTGCACTGCTCCAACTTCCATTTGAGGATGCCCCACAGATGCTCAATAGGGTTTAGGTCTGGAGACATGCTTGGCCAATTCAGCACCTTTGTCGTCATTTTCTTTAGCAAGGCAATGGTCGGTCATCTAAGAGGTGTGTTTGGGGTCTTTATGATGTCGGGACATTCCCCTGTAGGTGGCATCCTAATATTAGGAAGAAAAACAAGAAGAGAAGAAACCCAAAAATTCAGGAGAAGTCAGTAACTAGATGAAAGATGGTTAAGAGAAAGAGAGAGGTCTTTGTCCCTACCAGCAAGAGACTGTGAGATACTGATTCAAGACAGGCACCAGAGAAAATTACCAGGAGAAACCAGGAAAAAGAGAGTTTGGTAGACATGAGAAAACTACATGTGGCTGGAGAGGGAGACTCCTATCCCACAGACGTGCCGCTGAAGATCATGTCAGCAGTACCTCCATGCCACATGAGTTCTCCGGTTCTTTCTGTGGTGCTCACTCCACCGGTTATGACACACAAACTCGATCATGTGGCTCTTTTCTACCTGACATAAGAAAATAGGTGCCTCAGAGAAAGAGATGGTCTCTGCTCTGACCAAAAGATGGGGATCCGCAACAAATGGACATTCTAAATTGGACAATCCCTATAGAGTTTTTCAACTTGAACCACATTTTAGGTGAAAAAGAATAAACTGTTTATAGTAATAGTGATAAGTAATATTGCACTTTGGATTCAGGGTGGGCCAGCTTGACTGACCCAAATATGTTGGCAATCACAGAGCAACTAGTACAACCAATCATCAGTCTTTAGCCAGACAGGAAAAAGAAAGTGTATCAGATCGATGAATGATACACTTCCTTTTTTATCTAGAAAAAAGGCTGATCAATGGTTGTATGATTACCATAAAAAATTCAGGTCCAGCATAACTGGCACTATCCAAACTTGAAGAGGAACACTAGAGACATGCTACAGACCTGAATCAAACAATGAACTAAACAGTATGTCACTCTGAAATATTTTAGCATTGCTGCAGTTTCTTTCACTTACTTTACCACTTACTAGTACTTTATTTAATCTCTTATTTAGCACTTACACAACCAAATGTGACCCAATGCATGTTGTTTATCTACCAATAAAGAGGTTAATTAAGAAATCTGCTTTAAAAAAAGCTGGCACATCTGCTCTGTAATCTTGTTATGAACACAGAAAGAATATAATTTACTGTTCCATCAGTAGACAAAGGTGCCATAAAACATGTGCTCAGTCTTCCCTGCATGCATCATACATCTATCACACTGCTCATCTGCTTTCACATGTAAGAAGCTCACAGAAAACGAAATTAATTAAATCATTGCCTTCTGGGTTATGATGTGAGTTTTGCTTTCTGTGAAATTAAGTATGTTTATTACCAGTGTGCCTTCACCCTGTTATCTTCTGTACAGCTGTGTCTGCTTTCTATTCCCCAATTAACTAAATATTCAGTCTGACATGATATGCTGTAAAATAAATCAATAAATAAAATATGCTAAAGATAGCAAGACATAATTCCTATAATACATTTAAAGGCATTGTACATACAGAAAAGCAATAAGAACAGATAAAAGCATAATAATTGCTGACTGTTTAACCTATGTAAGACTTGTGAAGTGTTTCTTAAAGGACCACTCCAGTTTTTTTCCTTTAGTTTATTAGAAATTGCTTCTAGATACCCAGTAGTGCCATAATTTTGCTTGTCTGCAGCAGAATACAGGATTTCTCACTGCTGCCACTGAGTCATGTGACTTGCACTCCGAGTTGCCAAAAACACGCATCATGGTTGTGTGACCAGGAGGTGAATCTCTCTATGCATTTCTTTTAACAAATTTATTGAAAGGTATATCAATAATTAACAAAAGGACAATGTATCCCGTTATACAATATGAACGTAAGATCAAACAAATATTGACAAATCAATACTAGAGGGTAAAATATTGATGTTCCAAAAAATGGAAAAACAGAGTAAACTGGGATAACATCATTTTAGACAGGTCACTTTGTATCGTGGAGAGAATAAATCATGATAGCACAGATAAGCATCAGTATCACAGGGATGGAGGAACACACTGTTCTAAGTTAACCCAAGATGTCCATAATGACCGTTTCTTTATGCATTAGTAATGAGGGTTCGATAATTTTGATTCACAAAGGTAGTTAAAATTGACACGTCTAGTGACATCAGAAAGAGAAGGAACTTTAGAGTCCTTCCACAAATATGCTATTGCTGTTCTTGCAGATATTAATAAGTGGAATATAACGGTATGAAAATATTGAGGAATATTTTCAAAGCCTATGCTTAGCATAGCTAGCTTGGGTGTCAAGGAAATGTGAAGGTCTGTATCCTCTGTAATCAAATGGGAGATAGATCTCCAGAATCTTGTAATCAGAGGACAACCCCACCAGACATGTAGCATGGAACCCTGCTGTCCAAGAGTTTCCAGCATTGGTTAGAACAGTTTGGGAACATGTATATCTGGATGGAGATAAATACCATCTAAGATGGATCTTTCTCATGTTTTCTCTGTGATTTAGGCATTTAGAAACAACATCTTGTCCTGCAAAATAAAAGCCCTTATATGTCTATGTGGATGAAAAAATAAAAAGTTATGGCTCTTGAAAGCCAGGGAGGAAGAAGCTGGCTGTCAGAAAAGGGTTAATGGAGCTTTTTAAGGGTCAATGTCACTAACACGGAAATAAATCCAGTCACCCACAGAACAATTATAATTGTATCCTACCCTTATTACTATTAATGCCAACCCCACCACTACAAACCAATGCTGCCACATACAATGAATTTCACCATCCAATCTCATCAGCAACAATGTCGCCATACACAGTGCAATTTCAATAAAGTTATTCCAATAGAAATCCCTTAATTGTTCGACCAGTGGGTATTTGTCTACTGTGACCACCATAATTGTCCATCGCCATGTTTGCCATTAGTGTTGAGCGATTGGTTGGTACGAGATCGATGATAGCGATAGTCGGCCGCTATCGAAATTTTTTCGTGTGAGTCGTTATGCGCGATGACCTTAAATTATGGGAGAGCAACAACACCTTCATTATTAACCCCAAAAAAGGCTGGGAAGTAAATTAACATCCACAACAGTCAAATGGGGTACTGTGCTCATTTTTTAGGCAAAAACACTTAGGTTATAAAAAAGTCACAGAAAAAAAATCACAGACCCTTTACTTCCCCCGGGCTTGCCACAGCCTGACCCCCTTAAAACCTGCATCACCCCAAATTAAAAAAGTTCAGAAGGCAGTATGATTTGAACCTATGTTTTGAAATGGACATTGAATATCCCCTGTCCTGGAACGCGCATGAGCCCAAACGATGCCCCCACATTTAAAAGTGCCGCAAAAAAAGGAGTTTTCAACCACATTTTATTTCATGGACATTGACTATACCTGTCCTGGGCCCCGCATGAGCCCAAAAACCCGCATGACCCCCATTTAAAAAAAAGCCGGGAAAAAAAAGGGTCTTTAACCCCATTTTAGTTTACTGGACATTTTCTTACCTGTCCTGGGCCACAGCATGAGCCCCAAACCTGCGACCCCCACTTTTAAAAAAGTGGGAAAAAGGAGTCTTTCAACCCCTTTTTAGTTTCATTGGACATTCATTCCCTGTCCGGGCCCACAGATGAGCCCAAACCTGCATGCCCCCCATTTAAAAAGTGCGGAAAAAAGGGTCTTTCAACCACCATTTTAGTTTCACTGGCATTGACTATCCCTGTCTGGGCCACGCATGAGCCCAAACCTGCATGACCCCCAATTTAAAAAGTGCCGGAAAAAAAGGGTCTTTCAACCACATTTTATTTTCACTGGACATTGACTTTTTTTGTTGGGCCCGCTGACCCCCAAACCTGCATGCCCCCCCAATTTAAAAAGTGCGGAAAAAGGAGTTTTTTCCCCACCATTTTAGTTGACTGGAATTGACTTTACCTGTCCTGGGCCCGCATGAGCCCAAACCGCATGCCCCCCCACATTTAAAAAGTCCGGGAAAAAAAAAGGAGTCTTTAACCACCTTTTTGTTTCAGGGAATTTACTATCCCGGGGTCTGGGCCACAGATGACCCCCAAAACCTGCATGACCCCCCAATTAAAAAGTGCCGGAATAAGGAGTTTTCAACCCCCATTTAGTTTCACTGGACATTGGACTATACTGCCCTGGGCACAGCATGAGCCCCAAAAACCTGCATGACCCCCAATTTTAAAAAAGTGCCGGAAAAAGGATTTTTTAAACCCACCATTTTGTTTACTGGACTTGCTTATGTCCGGGGCCCACAGCTGAGCCCCAAACCTGCATGACCCCCATTTTTAAAAATTCCCGGAAAAAAATTTTCAACCCTTTTAGTTGAATGGCATTGACTATACCTGCCCTGGGCCACAGCTTTGACCCAGGGCCGGATTACAGTGGGTGCGGTGAAAGCCCAGGTGGCGTCCGTCATCTTTTAACCCCCCAGGTTAAAATGCCCTGTGACGCAGAAACAAAAAACTGTCGTGCTAAGAGTTTTGCGGAAAGCGGAAGGTGAGAACTCCAGCCTTCCTCTGTACACAGTCAATACCTAGGTAGCGCTTGCCCCCCCGTATGGTGTGGACCAATTGAGTTTATTTGGAAAATACGGGTGGAAAAACCACTCCGTTACCCCCCGGTGCCCTTTATTTGGATTCTTTTTCTTTTTATAAGTGTGGAGGAAATGGTTTGTTTTGTTTCTGTCCATGTCCTTTACTCATGCCCTTAAAATAACCTCATTGGTAAATTTTTCCCTGTACCTTTGTAAAATTTAGGGAATTTTTTTATGCTATTTCGTAATGCAGTTTTTTAGTACTTTAATTTGAAAAAACATTTTTAAAATAGGATGGAACCCTACCATGTCTTTGTTTCTCTTTTTTTTGTATTAAGGGGTTTGGGCAAATTCGCTGAGCTGTTTGGCCCCCCAAGCAGAAGCAGGTCCTATCCCTATGAGACGTGAGAGACACTGAGGGTGAAAAAAGGAAAAGCTGTTCTATGTAAAACGGGTCATGTGATTTTTCCGCCAATCGAACCTACAATCCGTCATGACTTCGCACCAAATCTCACCCGTTTATTCTGTAATTGATTTGCTGGCCCCCAAAATTACAGGGGAAAACGCCGAAAAAGGCGCGATTTAATGATGGGTGACAGATTTTAATCTTAATTATGCTGTCTGAAAAATTTTATCACCATAAAAACCTTGCCGATTTAACTTTGTCGATTTAAAAAAACGCTCAACACTATTTTCCTCCTAAAGGGGCTATTTTTTTCTTAAAATGAGTGACACAGGTTGACAAAAAGTGATGGCTCTTTATCCTTTTTTCGTGGGTTAAAATGGATGATAACATCGATGGACCCCTGTTCTGCCATGCTCAATGGATATGCCATGAGCTGGCTTGGTGGCTATATCAGGTGTGCGGTAGACTGTCTGCACACATATCCCCCCGTTGCTGTCATGGTAAGAGAAGGGACTTATCAGAGTTACAAAATGGGAAGATTATTGGCTTTTGGGCCAAAGGTGACTGTATTTCAGAAACTGCAGTTAGTGAACTGTTTGTGTGCTGCTGTATTGAAAGTGTTTTGTGATTTGACAAGTGTCACCACTATGAAAAACAAGAAACTGAGAACACGCTACAGTGGAGCAGCTCACCACCAACATGAACCCCGGGGGGTAGGGAATTTTTTAAGACAAGAGTTTAGAGAACCCTACATGTATGGGTCGAAAAAAGACAGATTGTCCCAAATCTTGGCAACAAAGCTGCATTGGCAGAAGAAACTTCAATTTTCATGGCAGTATTAGAATTGTACCTCTGCTGATTGGCAAAGGGATGCCTTCCTTGAAGAGTCACATTTTCTGCTTCATTGAACAGATGGACATTGGGAGATCCCTAAGGGGCAATTTATTCGGGTTAAGAGGATTTGTACCTCGGATGAAGAATATAATAAACAAAAAGAAATAATTATTAAAAAAAAACTAGTAGCACGAGGATATGATGAAAAAGAAACATGAAGATGTGGTACAGAAGTGGGCTTGATATCTAGAGATGTAATAAGACAGAAGAAAATAAATAAATAAATAAATAAATAAAACCAAAGGAATCTGAATTGGATTTTATATCGATGTATGATAAGCATTCTAGTCTAATAAAAAGCAGCATATTAAGAAATTGGAGAAGTTTGCAAAGTGATCCAGAGCTCAGTAAATTATTTGTAGAAAAACCCAGATTTATCTACAGAAGAGGGAAGACAGTAGGAAATTACATTATACAATCTGACATACAGAAAACTCAGTGTATTAATAAACAACAATTTCTATGTACTCTGAAACGTGGGACATTTCCATGCCTTGCGTGCCAAAATTGTAACAGCATCATAAAGGGTGACGCTGTAAATCAGCCAACTCAGGGTCATGAGATCAAAATAAAAGGATATTTCCCGTATAATTCAGAGAGGGTCATATATATGCTTAAATGCCCGTGTGGGAAAGCATACATTGGATAAACCACAAGAAAAATTAGTGAGGTTAAATGAGCACAAATCCCAGATTCGACTATACATATCTAGGTTAGAAAAAGAAAAAGAAAAACAGTCTAAAAGCAGTGAAAAAACAAAAAAGTTCAGAGAATCAACTGTAGCGCGTCATTTCTATGAATATCAGCATAATGTGAGTGAGCTAAGGTGGTGTGTGATAGAAGAAATCTTCCCTGGTGAAGCAACGGATGTTACCGCAAGACTATTGCAGAGGGAAGTTTTCTGGATTAATCAGCTTCAAACATTAGCACCGGGAGGTCTGAATGAGGAGTGTAGATGGAGTGCGTAACTCTAAAGGCATGTTCACACGGCTTAAAATGGGCTGTATTTCGGTCCGTAATTACGCACCGAAGTGCGCCAATTACGGGCCGAAAACGGCCCATTCATTACGGTAATTCACAGTTCTCATAGAGAACTATGGATTACGTCTCCTCTCCCCGCCGGGCGGGGAGATAATTGACATGTGAATTACTAGCGGCATATAGGCGCCGCTGGCAATTCAAGTCAATGGGCCGGCGAAGTGCCGGCCCCCCGCTCACTCCCCCGCTCCCGCCCCGCCCCCGTCCACACGGCTTAATTGCGGGCCGTAATTACGCCCCGCAATTAAGCCGTGTGAACATGGCCTAAGATCCCCAGCTCGTAGGGAGGATAGACCATGGGTGGAGAAATAGTTAAAGTAAAATAGAACATAAATAAAATAAATATAAAGATTAATGAGAATAGTAGAGTAGAAATATAAAAAATCCCCTATTGGTCTACGTTGTCTTTAATATGTTTTTAATGTATTAGAATTTGTATATATATACAGCAACAACACGATTCCGTCATGCTAAACAAAGGGGGCGTACCCCGAAACGTAGCAGGTGCTAGCGAGCAGGAGAGTGATGGAGACCGCACATTTAGAGCTGCAATGAACTGCAGGCTATTCATAACCAATTCAAGACATTAAGGTTGGATATAATATGCTATTGTCACCTTATGATTACTTGCTTATAAAAGTGTTGAAAAGTGTTGAAGAGAAAAGTTTGCTGTACGTAAAACGTGTGCAAATACTATTAAATTTATATGCGAAAGAAGTTAAGTGCACTAAGTATCTGTTTATGGCAACCATTCATATTGAGGCACGTCAGGTGAGAAACATCAGAGAAAAAACACTCTGAAACCTGTCTTGAAAGAACACACGCTGGTGGTGTTATGGTCTGGGGAATGTTTTTGTGGCATTCTCCATATGAGAGGCTACATGGATCTGGGAATTAATCCATCCTTGAAGATCATGTATACATGCTAATTCTCTGGAGTGGATGGAATCTTCCAACTACGACGACATGTCACACAGCTAGAAATGAAGACAATCAGAAATCAAGAGTTCCAATTACTTCTCTGGACACCTACAGTAATTCCCCAGACTTTAACCCAATTGACTGAATGTGGAACCACCTCGATCGCCGTGTGTCCTCTATAGATCCTCCAGCAGCTGTATGATGCAGTCAGCAATGCTCCAGATGACAACCTAGCAGGACCTTATTGAGTTACTCCCAGCCCATCTAGCTGTTGTTCGTGCTGCACACTGTATTTGTGGTTATTAGCTGGTAGTAGAAGTTTATCCTTCTGTACAGAAGATCTTTTTCCCCAAAATCATAGATAAATGCTGTCATGCTTCACATGGCTGATTTGGATACTGATTCTGTCTCCATTTCAGCGCTGAATCTATCTCAGAATCAGTGTCCAATCTGATTGCAATTACATTGTTTCTAATGGAAAATCTGCACATCTACTTGGCTGATTTTCCACTGATTTATTTTTTTCAGCGTTGAAAATTTTCAGTGCTCGAAAGGATTGACATGTTTGCGCTAAATCCTCACCTCACATTATTGTATATAGGAAGCTGAAAATCTGCCATGCTACCATGCTAATTGGTGTGGATTTAAGGCATGAATTCCACTCTGAAACAGTGCCAAAATTTTCATTGCTGGAAATCAGCCATGTGAATACACCCTTATGAACAGACTTGCAAGAAAAAAGTAAGTGATCCCTTTTAACCTGGACTTTTGCACTGATTACCAATAAAATGTAGTCTGATTGTTAAGTCATAATTGTCTTGTATTAAGAACAGTGAGTTAAAAAGAACCATGTTGCATCCATATTAACCCCATGTTTTGCATATGATATGACCATAATAGGAGACTAACAGAGGTACACCTCATAGAGGTACCTTTGATTTAATGAAGAAACATACAAAGATTCTTCTGTCATATTTCATACAAATCCTACAGAGCAAAAATTCTGGCATGTTGTATCAGATACTGTATGTACAAAGCTGTTGTTTCTTAATGGTATAGCTATAAATGGGGCAGAGACAGCAGCTGCACCCATTTCCTGCTGCATAAGAAGATAAATAACACATGGTTTGTGAGGCGCCCTGTCAAAGATTTTGAGTAGGGAGCCAAGAGCTTCAAGTTACAACTCTTGTTAGAACAATTGCTTCCAAGGCAGGAAAGCTCCATATGTATACTGCACTTCAGAAAGCCTTGTATAGCTGCACAGGAAGCCTCAAATAGCGGTATGGTACAAAACCCATGAGTAGCTCCATGTATTGCTGTATAGTTAGCAAGTTGTGGTGCGCATGGGGCTTAAAAGGTTTCAATTGAACCTAAAAACATGGGGCCACATATATAAAAACTGTCTAGGTATAAGACTCTTTGTTGCCCATAACAACCACTCAGAGCTCCTCATTAATTTCATATAGCGCTCTGATAAAATGAAAGGGGCGCTCTGGTTGGTTGCTATGGGCAACTAATTAAGTCAAGTTTTGCAACTAGACAGATCTACTCTGTGCTGTGGGCTCTGTGCCAATATACAGTGAGAACAAACTATTTGAGGACATTGGGCAGCAAAGAGGTGGGGACGTAGTGATGAGGAGAGTGCCATGGGGGGTTATGTTGTGAGTGTTCAGGCTCTGTACAGTGAGATCATTGAGGAGGACAGTGGTGACAGGTAAACACTAATCGACGTAGCCGATCGCACTTTGGAGCCGGGTGAAGCAAGCAAGGCTGGGACAAGGTATTCTGGTGCCCTAGTTAAACAAGGCATAAAGCGCCCCCAAATGTTAAATTCAGCCCACTTCATGCCTCCTTGCGCCCCCATGTAGGCCTGGGATGAATTGGCGCCCTAGGCGGTCGCCTATCTTCGACTACCCATTATCCCAGCCATGGAAGCCAGGGCTTCATCATCATCATCATCATAAGAAGAAGAGAACGGTGTAACGGTCAGGAGGTGGATCCACTGGACCACCGCGGGGCGATGGCCCGTAAGCCACCCCAAAGGGAGTGGAATCCAAGTGGCCCGGTATTCACCAGAGCCCGCCCCCAAAGGGATGGTCTTGCTGCGGCGGGAGTCCACCAGGTCACTACCACTGGCGGGGCTTGCCTGCGGTGGCGGCCAAGGGTAACGAGGTTGTAACGGTCTGGAGGTGGATCCACAGGACTACCGCAGGCGATGGCGTAAGCCCACACCAGGGAGTGAATCTAAGGGACCCCGGTATTCCCCAGAGCCCGCCGCAAAGGCGGGATGGTCTTGCGCGGCGGGTTCCACACCAGCACTCCCACGGGCAGGCTTGCCCCCTTGGAGGCCAAGATTTGCAGGTACAGTAAACGCAGGAGGCTCAGGGTCATAGACAGGCAGTGTCAGGACAGGCGGCTCTGGTTCGTAGAGGGTAACAAGCAGGAGGTCAGGGCAGGCGCAAGGTTCGTAGACGGTAAACTTTAAGAAGGATTTCGGAACATGGTAAAAACAAGACAGAACACTCTGGAACACTTTCACCATGGAATAACACCAAGACCCGGTGAGGCCCAGCAGGAAGTGCCGGACTAATAGGGCAGTGCCCGGCAAAGAACCAATTCCCGGTGCACGCCCCTTTAAATTCAAATTGCCGCGCAACCCGCCCCTAGGGGGGGAAACTACGCGCCGGGAACCGGTGCCGGGACAGAGCAGGAGCGCGCCGGTAATGAACGCCGGAGGGGTAGCAACACAGCGGCACCCGAACCCCCGACGTGCGGAAAGGGGGCTCCGCTGGAAGAAAGACGGGCGCGCCTGCCACCCGGGACAGTGTTGCAGAGCGTCCATGACAGAGTACGGATGGCAGGCAGCTCTAGTCGTGGACAGCGGAGGTCCAGGACAGGCGGCTCGGTTCATGGGACGGTAGACAACGGGAAAGTAAAGGGCAGGCGGCAAGGTTCGTAGACGTTAGAAGATTAAGAAAGACGTCGTACACGGCAAGGCAAGACAGAACACTTAGGAAGCTTCACCAACGGAATTTAAACAAAGGATCCGGCAAGGCCGCAGAAGGGGCTGAACTAAATAGAAGCAGTGCCCGGCAAAGACCTTTTACGGCGCACTGACCCTTAATTCAAACTTGCCGGCGGGGCCCCTAGGGTTTGGACCCAAACGCCGGAGACAGAGAAAGCCCAGAGCATAGGCGGGGCTGGGTAAGTGAAGCCGGAGAGCGAACATGAGGGGGACCCCAACCGACGGCGGACGGGGTTCCGCTGGGAGCAGGGCCACGAGGCGTGCTACCAGGGAAAAGTGTCGAAAGGGCTTTCTGAGACAGGTACCCTCCCTTGGCCCCCCCTTGGGCCACCTCTCTACTGGAATGAAGAAATCTTTTGGATAGGTTGCGTTAAAGATAATTCTCCTCGGCTCCCAAACTCTCATTCGGGTCGTAACCCCCTCCCTTTTGGCGCATAAAGCACAGATGGGTGGGGAAATGCTTCTGGGAAAAACGATTAAGACAGATGTTTCGTAAGGAGATGAACGAGTTGGTGATTTTCATTGTAGGAGGGACCCGGGAGTTGTATGACCGGGTTATTGACGCTGATACCTCAAGGGTCCAGAAAAGGGGTCCATTTATGAGAAGGCACTTTAGCAAATATCTAGAACGAGAGCCACACCTTGTTTCATCCGCGGAAAGATGGGGTGGGATTCTTCTTTGTCCGCTTGAGTCTTCATGCGCTCGAAGCGGGAGCACATGACGGGTTGGGACCAGTTGACCTTTTAGTTTTGAACCAGTGCTACGCCGGAACCTAAAGGGGAGTTTGGGCCAGGGGGAAAGGGGAAAGGCGGGAGCGGCCATACACTGATGTAGAAGGGGGAACCCCCGCGGACTCGGACTAAAGGGAGTTATAAGAGAACTCCACCCATGGCATAAATTGACCAATCGTCTTGACGTGCCGAGACGAAAGGGCGAAGGGTAACATCCCAAGACATGGTTGACCCTCTCCACCGGGCCCGTTCGTTGCGGGGGGGTAGGCGGAAGAGAAGTCGAGTTCACCTGAAGTTGGTTGCACAGGGCTTGCCAAAACTGGAGAAAAATTTTGGACTCCCCGGTCCGAGACAATTGCTGAGGGAGTCCTGCAGACGAAACCATGAGGAAGAATCTTCAGCCAGGCGGGAGGCAGATGGCAGCCCAGCCATTGGACAAAAGCGCCATTTGGAAAAAAGCGATGCTTAATCACCAATGTGGTGTTGCCAACGAAGAGGGAGGTCAGTTATGAATCCATCAAAATGTTTGGTACCAGGGTTATGGGGAAGGGGAAGTGGCTGAATGTAGGCCGCCGGCTTGTGGTCGTTTGTTGCGGGCACGGAGTCACAAGACGAAACGAAGTCCTTAACATCCTTTTCAAGCTTTTGGCCACCAATAAGAAACCGGATATCAGTAGAAGTTCTGTTCGGGCGCGGGATACCAGCCACCAATGAGCAATTGTCCCCTTTTTAAGATACGTCTGCGGAGGAGGATGCACATAGGTCCTTCAGGGGGACTTTCCGAGGTCCACTGGAGTTGCGAGATGAACTTCTGGGGGAAATTAATAGTCAGAGTAAGTATCTTCACCCACACGTCGGAGCACGAGAGAGGCTCAGCTCTCAATTCTTCTTTGTCGGCCGAAAGGAATCTGAAATCGAACGGGAAAAAAAGAGCGCCACCCAATGAGCAATGTCCCCATTTAAGATACTTCTGCGGAGAGCGGAAATGCACATGGTCCTTCCAGGGGACCTGATCCACGGGACTGCCAAATGAGATGTTTCTGGAGGAATTAGGGTTTCTGGAGAAGTATCTTCCCCCACCAAGTGGGGGCAGGGGAGAGGGCCGTCATTTCTCACTTCATTTTTCAGCGGCCTAAGTGGATCTGAAAATCGAACTAAGAGAAGCGACACACTAGCCTGGCGTGGGTTAAGTCGCTGAGCGTCTCCCAAATATTGGAGGTTCTTGTGGTTCGGTAGATACGGAAAGGGTAAACGGCGCCTCCAGCAATAACGCACTCCTCCAGGGCCAATTTTATGGCTAGTAGTCCAGTCGCCAAATCGTTAATTCCTCTCGGCCGATGAGAACGTCTTGGAGAAGAAGCCGCACGTTACAGTCTTACCCGTAGGCCCTTTTTGCGTAAGAACTGCTCCGGCTCCACAGGTGAGGCGTCCACCTCCAGTGTGAAGGGTTTCGCGGAATCCAAATGTGGGAAGGATAGAGGCCGTAGAGAAGGCGGACTTGAGCTTCGAAAACACCTCCTCGGCCTCGACCGTGCCCGCTGCGTGGATTGGCTTTTTTCTTGGTGAGGGGGTACTATTGGGGCCACCAGCATAGAGAAGTGAGGGATGAACTGGCTAAGAAATTTGCAGAAGCCCCAAAAATCACTGGATAGCCCGCAGCCTGACTGGGTGTGGCCACTGCAACAAAGGCAGACAGTTTTGCTGGGTCCATCCGTAGGGCCCTTGGTCAGAGATGACATACCCCAGAAACGGGAGGCTAGTCTGAGGAAGAAAGGGACTTCCCTAGCTTGGCATACAGGTGTTCTCCCGGAGAACGTTTCAGTACTTGACGAAAATGGCTGCAGTGGTTGAGGTCAGGAAGAGAACACCAGGATGTCATCAAGGTAGACCACCACGCAGGGATGGAGAGGTCCCTGAAGACGTCATTCACGGGGCTCCTGAAAGACGGCGGGAGCATTTGCACAGTCCAAGGGCATCACCAGGTACTCAAAGTGCCATCCCTGGTGTTGAAGGCCGTCTTCCATTCATCGCCCTTGCGAATTCGGACCAAGTTGTCGGCCCCTCTCAGATCCAACTTAGAGAAAATCCTGGCGCCCTGCAGGCGATCAAAAAGTTCCGTGATCAGCGGCAATGGGTAACGTTTTTTTACCGTGATCTTGTTCAAGCCCCGGTAGTCTATGCAGGGCCGCAAGGTCCCGTCCTTCTTCTTCACGAAAAAAAAACCCCGCGCCAGCGGGAGACGAGGACTTTCGGATGAACTCCTTCCGGAGATTCTCCTGGATGTACTCGGACATGGCTTGGGTCTCAGGCACCGACAGTGGGTAGACTCGTCCCCCGGGGAGGACTTGGTACCCGGGAATAAGTCCAATCGGGCAATCGTATTGGACGATTTCGGAGGCAGACTCTCGATTGTCTCTCAGAGAACACATCGCCGTACTCCAGATATTCGGGCGGCGGCCCGGGCAACGGCTCCTGAAAGGTTGCGCGAGAGCAGGAAAGCACCGGGCGAGGTGCCATCAAACAACGCCCCCGCCAGATGGGACCCCAACGAATCACCTCTCCCGTAGACCAGTCCAGGATAGGAGGGTGGAGTCGCAGCCATGGGAGTCCCGAGGAGGACGCTGACGAGGAGCAGGCAACACATAGAAGGAGATTTCTTCCTTATGCGCGCCCCCACGTGGGGGCACAGTGGCTTGGTGACAAACTGGATGGTGTCGCTAAGCAGCTCCCCGCTGACGGATGAGATGACAAGCGGTTTCACCAGGCGTTCCACCGACAGCCGATACTGCTTCACTAGGGACTGGTGTATGAAGTTCCTGGTGGAGCCCGAGTCCAGAAACGCCGGAACCTGGAGCGTGATACCAGTCTCTGACATGGCCTGTACTGACATCAACAGGCGTGGAGAGGAGGAGGTTGCACCTATGGGAAAGCCTCTCCCACAGATCCTAGGTGCGGGAGTTTTCCTGCAGGGCCTGGGAAAGCTGGGACAATTCCTCCGAAAAAAGCTCTGGGCTGCCGCAGTAGAAGGCACAAGTTCCTTTGCCGATGCTGGGCCAACTCTTGCCCAGAGAGGTGAGCCTGATCAATCTGGGCTCGTCGGTGGGTGTTGGTGGTTGTGACGCAGGAGACCCCTGGAACACCGGTGCCAGCGAGGAAACTGCGAGGTGGGGTTGTCTGGCGCTCTTTGCTGAAGCTCCTCTTTCCCGTCAATGAAGCGCACATCGATGCGGGTCGCTAACCGGATCAGGTCACTGAGGGAAGACGGAAGGTCTCTAGCGGCCAAGACGTCCTTTAACTCGGCTTTGAGAGCCCTTTCTTGAAGTAGCACACAGAGCGGCCTCGTTCCAATACAGTTCAGAGGCCAGAGTAAAGGAACTGTACCGCGTAGTCTCCTACAGACAGGTCCCCCTGGCGTAGGTTTAGGAGGACTGTCTCAGTGGAGGATGCACGGGCTGGTTCCTCGAACACACTGCGGAACTCACTGAGGAACGACTGTAGATCCGCCGTCACGGGGTCATTTCTGTCCCATAGGGGTGTAGCCCATGCCAAGGCCTTCCCGGAGAGGAGGCTGACCACGAAAGCCACCTTCGCACGTTCAGACAGGAACTGATCAGCCATCAGTTCCACGTGCATAGAGCATTGGGTGATGAACCCCCTGCAGAGTTTCGTGCCACCGTCGAATTTAGATGGAAGCGACAGCCGAAGCTTGGGCCCCCTCAGAGTCACAGGAACCGTAGGGGCTGGAACAACCGCTGCAGCTGGCGGAGATTGCTGCTGCTGGACGGTGACGAGTTGCTGCAACATGGTGGATAGCTGGGTAAGTTGCTGCGCCTGTTGACCGAGTTGCTGTGACTAGCGGGCAACAACGGTCGTCAGATCCGCCAGGCTGGGTAGCGGAACCTTGGCGGGATCCATGGCCGGATCCTACTGTAAAGTTCAGGAGGTGGATCCAGTGGACCACCACAGGCGATGGCGTAAAGAACACACCAGGGAGTGGAATCTAAGTGGGTTCCAGTATTCACCAGAGCCCGCCGCAAAGCGGGATGGTCTTGCTGCGGCGGGAGTCCACCAGGTCACTACCACTGTCGGGGCTTGCCCCGCGTGGTGGCCAAGGGTAACGAGGTACAGGATCGGCAGGCAGGCTCGTAGACGTGGACAGGCAGGAGGTCAGGACAGGCGGCTCTGGTTCGTAGACGGTAGACAAGAAGGAGGTCAGGGCAGGCGGCAAGGTTCATAGACGGTAGACGTAAGCAGACGGTCGGTACACGGCAAGGCAAGACAGGAACACTTTAGGAAGCTTTTACCAATGGAATATACACAAAGAATCCGGCGAAGGTCGGCAGGAAGTGGCCGGACTAAATAGGAGCAGTGCCCGGCAAAGACCAATTACCGGCGCACTGCCCCTTTAAATTCAAACTGCCGGCGCGCGCCCCGAGGGGCGGAGCCACGTGCCGGGAGATGGAGATAGACAGAGCAGGAGCGTGGCCGGATAAGTGAACGCCGGAGGGGGCCGAGACATGAGCGGACTCCGAACCCGATGTGAGGGACTGGGCTCTGCTGGGAGCAGGGGCACGGACGCGCCTGCGACCCGGGACAGTGGTCGCAGGGGCGTCCGTGACAAACGGCAGCTTGCGGTCAGGCTGTGGCACAGCCAGCAAGTTGGTAGTGTGGCCGGGGGTCAGCAGGGTGGCAGCAGTGAGAGGGCGGGAGCCAAACGGCCACGATGTAGACCGCTCACTTTGCAGGTCCCAGAAAGTAGCGGCGTAGGTGCTCACCGAGGCAGCGGCGGTAACAGTCAGTCAGTGAAGAGCATTGGTGGTAAAATCACCTACCCATGTGGCAGTTTGCCAAGACACCGGAGGAAGCGAACATGGCTATCTGTGGAATCTTTGGGCAGAAAATAAAGTGTGGCCAGGGACCTAACGTTGGCACCACAGCCCTGTGTCAACTTGTGCACTGTCACCATACAGTGGCCTGGGAGAAATGTGTCTCAGATGTGGTGGTCCATCCTGCCGCAGCAGAAGCACCCAGTGGCACGCCTCCCATTTCAGACAGTCAAGGCTCCACCACCTCTACCGAAGGGAGTTGTCTGTCTTTCCCATCATCTACCGGTCCAAATGCTCCTGATCCTCGACACTCATGGTGCCAGTAGTCGTTCACCAAGACGATTGCCAAGAGACAGCAGTAATAATCTTTATTTCTATAGCAGTATGCGTCTAGCGATCCCTAAGTGCAGAAGCTGACCGTGCTCCTGTTCAAGTTAGTGGTACTGCAGTCCCTCCCTTTTCAAGTAATGGATTCTGCACCATTCAGAGAACTGGCCAGGAAACTTTGCATGCACTTTAGCCATTCCTACACCGTCAAGCACACCCTCCTTGAGCTGAACAGAACAGAGAAACTATGAACAGAGAAAAACATAGAGAAATCTATGAACAGAGCAAAACAGGGAGAAATCTATGAACAGTACAAAACAGAGAAATCTATGAACAGGGCAAAACAGGGAGAAATAAATGAACAGGGCAAAACAGGGAGAAATCGATAAAGAGAGCAAAATCAGGGAGAAATCTATGAACAGAGAAAGGCCATTAATGATTTCTTGACAATCCAAGAGGACAGGGATACTCCACTGTACAATTTTTATGTCAGCCAGTGGCAGCTCATGCATGACACCTGTCGTTTGCTCAGGCTCTTTCAGGAGGCAACGTAATTTGTCAGTCGACAGACCTACAGGATGAACAACGTCATTTCACTGCTTCATGTCCTGGAACATATGCTGCAAAATCTGCATGTTCAGGGGACTGGAGACGTGGAGACTACATTTCAAGGCAACATGAGTCAGGTGGGGGCAATGGGCAGACAGTGAAGGGATTGGCAAATGAGAGAGGCAGAGGAGTAACAAGGAGAGAGCTGAATCAGACGGGCAGCAGAATTAAGAATAGATTGAAGGGGAGCGAGGGTGCTAGATGGTAGGCCACAGAGAAGGGGTTTGAAAAATACTAGGCGTGAGATGACAGGGCAGGCAAGCATTTTTGGCGTCAAAGTGAAGGAATGAGCGGATTGGGAGATTTTTTTCGGGTGGAAGAAAGGGGTAATGTTTGGATGGGGGTTTAAAAGGGCCAAATTTGGAGTCAAAGGTTACCCCAAAGGGGTAGCAGACGTGGATCAGTGAAGAGTAAACCATTGGGGTGTAGAGAATCGGTTTGCACCACCCCTCCTCCGAAGGTCTGACGGGGGTTCCTCAGCACTCCTCCCACTGCCAGGGCTGCGAGGGGAGGGGGGGGGTTATAAACATCCAGCCCATCTCCCCAGCAACCTATTCTGGAGTCATTGATTCTATTGAAATGAGAAATTTTTTACTAGACAGGTGACAGGGTAGGCGCGGGAATTCAAGCGGTAAAGCGAATGAAGAAGAAAAGGCAATTACAGACACACCCGGGGAGAAATACGGGGGAGTTTGGAGGCAGAAAGTCCCCAGAGTCACTTTTTCAGATGGGCGCTGCATCGATTTTTCTGGTTAGTGAAAACCCAAATAGTCCCATCTAGCGAGGGATGAATTCTTGCTCTCCCCGCTTGGACCCTCGCTACTATCTAAAATGGGGCATTTTTCCCCACCAAACTGAGGACAAACTCAAGTCGTAGAACATCCATTAGTCATCTGCGCCTATCGCACCATCGTCCATCCTCTAGAGGTCTGCCCGGGGGCCCTCATGCTCATGTACCACTGCCACGGCTGCTGAGGTTGGAGGGGGGCTAGGACAGTCCCAGCTCCATCGCAGCCCCCCATCGGAGTTGTTATGAGCAGCTTTCTTCCCCACCCTCCAGTGGACAACCGGAACCCTGGATTTCTCCTACTAACTGCCCAGCTAAATTCGATGCTGCCACCCACCGTTTCAACACATCTGCTCCCCAGCTGCCCTTTCAACCACCCCACTTTCCAGGAACGGTATTAACAACCCCCCTCACCACTCCCCTTTGGGCCATTTTTAGCCTTCTGATGGTCTACTACCTCACCACTCAGGTCTCCTCATCTGCTTCTCGCGTCCCTCCAGGCTATGCCCACCATTCACTCAAAATTTTTGTGTTGCTGCCACCTGCTCGTTAATGTCACCTGGGTCCCGGGGCCACCTCAAAATTATGACATTGTGCCACTCACGGCCTGATGCTGCCCCGTCACCTCCACACTGTGTAAGGGGTGCCAATCTGTGGTATAAAAAAGCTGCTGCCACTCGACAATCTAAATAAAAACAACAAAAGGGGAGAAACCTAAAATCGATAAAACTAACATTTAATAATTTCCTAAAAAACCCATATTACCCACTACAAAGACTAAATAAATACCATAAAAAATACGGAGCACCTCCCAATAAGGACGACTCCACCGGAACCGCTAATACCACCTATACAACAAAAAAACCTAATAAAGAAAAAAGGCTAAGGAGACTAAAAGGTCATAAATGATAGTAATAAATCCTATCAAAATAAATTTATAAGCCCCCAAAACCCTATAAGACGGACAAAACCCCATATAACACAAGCCAACGCGTTTTTTTCCTCAATCCAGAGGTTCATCGGGGGTCACAAAAGAAAAAAGGGGCACCACAAAAAATTCCCCCGGGGTCAATGTGGACAACTACACCAATAAAAATAGAGACTATGAAAAACAGTAGCCATTCAGAAAAAATCATATAATATCACAGATATGGTGTACAAAACGGGGGGGTGGCTGTGGTGAGGATGGCCAAATTAGCAAAACACCAACCAAGGCTCAATCCTCATCCTACCAAATAGTGCATCAGCCTACGTTCCTCTGATTACAGGAACTAGCAGGCTCCTATGATTGCAGGAGCCAAGACTAGGTGGACTCCTTTGATAGTGAAGACAGTGAGTGAAGACAGATAGTGCTGCCACCTCACCTCACCACTCAGGTTTTTCCCCACTGCTTTTGTTGCTGTCACCTCCAGGGATTACCATGTCACCTAAGGGGTTGATGTGGGTTTGCCGCCACCTGCCGTTATCTCACCTAGCCCGCCCCCCCAAAAATTTTTGACAAAGGCCCCCCACGGCCCAAACGCTGCTGTCACCTCCACACTGTGTAATTTTGCCCAATCTGTGGTATAACATTGCGTGCCCCCCCACAACTGTCTTTTTCCAACCCCGGGCCTACTCCCCGCTGCTCCGACTGACACCTCTCCTCGACAACCCCGTGGTTTCCCAATGCTTTTCCACCCTCACCCTTTAAATGCGCCAAAAAGTTTGGTTTTCCCCTTCTTTAATCGTCGAAGGAATGAAAGGGCAAACACAACCCATTGTGTCTTTGGAAAAGCCCCTAAGGCTAGTATGATTCCTTTGTTTGCACGGATTTTCTGAAGATAAGGTACCAAAAGAGGATGGATACAAAACACAGAAGACAGCAAATATTCCTTTACTTTTTATTTTTGGGTCAACCCGTTTCTTTTTTGGGCTTTTTTGCTGATGTTATCACCAACGAAAGCGGACACTGAAGGATCAAAGGAAGGCAAAAGAATTTGGACGTCAATGCAAAAAACTATAAAAACCCTCTCCCCTCTTTCGGGGGGTCACAGTACACGTTTAACAAATCACCACAATAAGTGAAAAAAATTAAATTTTGCCCCAGATGCCATCCCAAGAGAAAAACTGCTGATTTTAGTGAATGTAGGCAGAATTACACAAACACTGGATTTGACACAGAAATTTTCCCCCCAAAAAAAGGGCTAAAAATTTCCCCTTTGGCCCCCGATTTAAAAAACCCCCACAGACTGAAGTTTATGGATTTCAGGCATGTAATTTCGAAATACACACCCTGTACTTGACCAAATTCCCCCCCCAAAAAAGAGGAGAAATTGAAAAACATCATACAGAATGAACAGATGGAATTCAGGCATGTATGGAGCAGAAATACAAACCCTGTATTTGACTCAAACTACCCAACAAACAAGAGGATAAATTGACCCTTGGGTATAAATAAAATACCCTACGGAATGAACCAGATGGAATTCAGGCGTGTATGGGGCAGAAATAAACACCCTGTATTTGACTCAAAATCCCTCACAAACAAGAGGAGAAATTGACCCTTTTTATAAAATCAAATCGCCTCAAAAAAACCAGATGGAAATTTGGGGTACGGGGGAGAAATACACCCCTGAATTTTTTGGACTCAAATTACCCCCCAAAGGAGAGAAAATTGACCTTGGTAAAAAAAATACCCAAGAATGAATCAAGGGAATTTTTTAGGCATTTTAGGCAGAAATACAACCCTGTATTTGACCAAAAATTCCCCCAAACAAGGAGAAAAATTTGGGCCCCGTTATAAAATAAAATAGCCACATAAGGCACAGTTATCTCAACTTTTCCAAACTTTTGCAAAGTTTTTTTTTTTCTGTAGGTGGAACCTCAGGGGGAGTGTGGTCTCCTGGGAGCATGACAGATTTACTATCATTTATCAGCAGCAGATAGGAAGTTAAAGAACAATTTGCTGGGGGTGTGGCCTGGACGCTGATGGAGTCGGACGTGCTTCACAGGAGCTCCTGCTAAGCGCCGACAAAGCCAGAGCCATCTGCGAGTATAAAGCTCTTTTCAGAGCTTCCTTAGTGTCTACACTGCTACAGAAGAGCTTCTTCATCCCAGCCATACCTTTTTTGAAGATTAGAGTGCTCTCTCGGCCCGCATATTGGATCCTCATCACTGGGCCTCCCCCTGGCCTGCACAGCCTCCGAGCTGCCTGAGGCAGAACTCCGGTGAGACGGCTCTGAAACGCCCAGTTAAACTTCAATAAGCAGGGGAACCCTCCCGATCATACCCTATTCCTGACCCGTGCATCTCCCGGTAAGAGAAGCCTTCATCTACACTGGACTCAGGATGGAGGAGAGTTGGCAGGCTTCTGCGGAAACCCCGGGCGCCATCTTGGTGGACTCTCTGCTGGTGCATACCCCGCGGCTGATAGAGGAGACGGTGCGGATCTGTACCCCGTGCTTCAAAGCTGACTGTACACAGCTAATTTCCCTATAAGAAGTGACAATTTCCCTTCGCCCAGTGGAGCGGGAGCGGGGGCAAGCTGAGGGAGCTCCTGGTTCTGCTCCAGCACGCCGGGTGACCGAGGCCTACCCTGTGTAGACAGATAGAAGCTACATAGAACTAGAGTTCCCTATACGTGACCTGGGGACCTTGGGCGGATCGTCATCCCCACTCTTAGCGGCTAAGAAGGGACTTTCACCCCATCTTGCCCCTCGTTGCTCCAGGAGACACGCGTCTGGTACCTCTGCAGAAGACCTGAGGATCCTGCCCATCCATCCGTACCTGGAGGGTCTGACCCGTGTCCCCGTGTCAATACCTCTGAAGCTGATTGATAATCTACTCTGGTGCAGGGAGACTCTGTCTTCAACGGCTGTGGTGGGAATCATGAGCAGCCGCAGGGGCCATCTTCCTGCTCATCTCGGCCAGACATATCTACACAGCGCGACCTCACCAGGGGCCACAATAAAGCGCTATTTCATCTCCTACACCTACCTTGAAAATATTTGTACACTGCCTACCCATCTACATCCCCGCTGCTACAGCCTTCACAGCAGTGGAGAAAGCAGTTTAGACCCAGCGGCTAGTGATACACAGAAGAAGGAACAAAATCATCTTTCAGGAGCATTCCGGTTCTGGATCCTGATCTGCATGACAGCCTAGGTTCCCTCAGGCGTCCTTTACAACGGTGTGAAACTTGAATTATTCTTGTCATAACCTACTGGCCTGATCCCCTCAGCCTGTTACACATAAGCTCTACAGCGCTCTGGAGTTATTGAATCCTGTTGTTTTCTCATCCTCTGTGGGACGTCTGACGGGCCTCCTTGCGGAAGGACTGGATATTAGACTCAGGTAACTGAACTCTTTATCCTTACTACGTCTATTGGATCCCTATAGTGAGGAGACTTACAGCACTGTGGGGTTGCCCATACCCTTTAGCAGTGCTCTGCCAGACTACCTGCGATTCTTTATCTGCCTAGGGAAATTGGACATCTGGGGGATCACTAAGAGAACAGGGTCCGCCCTAGTACACCCGTCTCTATAAAGGCTGCTTTTTGGGTGGTATCTCTTGTGGTTGCCCGGGGCTCTGGTCCTAGTCGGCACTTGGGCTACGGGTCGCCCGGGGGGCCACTAATTGACCTGGGGCTCTCCTGGAGACCCCTACCCTTCTGCCCTGGGACATGCTGCCCCAGGTGCGGCGAGCATCATATCCTACCGGGATCCAGTCTGCGAGGATCCTGTATTTGGGACTATAATCTCACCACCGGTCTATATATTACTCCTCGGGCTTCTGCTTCCCTAAAGATTGGTATAGGAGTTATGTTACATTCTGAAATGTATTGTGATAGTGTGTATTATTGAGAAATCTGTTACACAATCTTCTTACTACAGCACACAAAATACATTTCTGCTCAGCTATACAGACACCTAGTAGGCTCTAGAACATTCTAGCTGTTCATCCCCCCCTCCCTCCCTTTCTTACGCTGACTTACCTACCCTTTCCACTCTTCTCTCCTTCACACCTCTAGCTCTATTCTTCCTCCCCCGCTCTCCTATGATTCTCCCCCCTCTCCGATATCTTAACCCCACCTCCTCTCCTCTCCGTAACTTTCATAGGCCTCTTTGACCCTTCACATATTGAGTATTGATGCCATCTAGCGACGCTCTTCTGTCATTACCACTCATCTCTAACATATATATCAATTAGAGTATAACTGAGCTCCTCTCACTTGCTATAAAGAGAGTACTGATACCATCTGGTAGCCAACAATTCTCACTACATCTTATCTCCAATCTAACAATTTAATTTACTATTTTAGACAGACTTATAAAGAAGATAGTTTATGCCACATTAGAATTTAACATGTTTCTTGACGTCTAAGCCTGTGACATTAGCCTACAATTTTAAGCACCATGTCTTGAACCCTTAACTTAACATGCCCTTGGGCTAGCAACACCCACTCCGTTCTTTTCTAAGCTGTAAATTGTGACCACTCCATTCTGGGATTCCAGGATGCCACTCTTCCATCTAGATACACATACACTCCAACATGCAAACTTTGTTCCCACTCAATGGGTCCTTCTAAAAGACAAAGAGAAAGAGGCAAATCCCTGAGTCTGACAACCTTTTTTACCCAAGGAGACCCAAAGAAAGATTTTCGGGCGGACGGGGTAGTGACTAGACAGTCTTTGGCAAAGAGCTCGTCTGCTGCGGACTCTATGCTTTCAGAGTCCTCGTGCTCATCTCCTCAGTTCCCAAGTTCAGAGCATTTCTTTGATCACAACACAACTTCCTTCAAACCTCTCTCATCTTTGAAAAGGAGCGGCCCCAAGTCCGGCCCTGCAATTGCTACTATGAATAACTCCGGGATATCCTCTTCCATTCAAGCTCATGATTCTACCAACAACAGCCCAGTTAAACAAAGAGCGAAAATGACAGACTTATCTCCTGAATCCCCCATACCTTCTGTTGCAAGGGACGCTGACTTGGAGCAACCTCCAGATTCCCTGGACTTGTTCCAAGTTGCAGACCAAGAGGTGTCTCCCTCTCTTCTGAAAGATATGATGCTGGCCCTTCGTACTTCTCTACAAGGTTCTCTACAATCATCTATCTTCACACTGATAGCCAACATTGATGAAATAGGAGACAGAGTTAATCACGTGGAAACGAAAATGGAAGAATTCTCACGGGCTCACAATGAGTTAGTGGATGCCCACAACAATGTCGAGGAAGATTTAGATAAAATCAAACTAAAGCTTGCTGATTTAGAAGACAGGAGCAGAAGAAACAATCTCAAATTCAGAGGCATCCCCGATACGGTTTCAAATTCTGATCTCCAGCATTACCTTCAAAACCTGATCAAGACCCTTCTTCCAAACTGCTCCAAACATGAACTGATTATTGATAGGGCCCACTGTCTTCCTAGACCTAAAACAATCCTGGACTACATCTCTAGCGACGTCCTAGCTAGAGTTCACTTCTACCACACAAAAGACCGCATCCTTCAAGCAACCAGACGGCTTAATCAACTTCCGGATCCATACTCCTCAGTCAAAATTTTTGCCGACTTATCACAACACACTCTCTCCGCAAGAAGACGATTCGCTCCTATTACTTCAACCCTCCGCAACAAGAATATTCAATACCGATGGGGATTTCCAACCAAGCTCATAATACGGAATGAAGGAAAAACCCATTTCCTCATGTCTCCGGAAGAGGGACGAAAGTTACTCATCAAGTGGAACATGCTGTCTGAAGATGATCCCCCATTGTCAGCTGCCCCATCCGTCTCCAAACTTCCCAGGGAGTGGTCCACAGTAGGCACTTGACCTCAACACTCTTTCTCCATGTTTCTTTACGCCCACCAAGGGTACAGATATCTTAGTTTAGTAGAGTTTTTTGATCTCAATGTTCCTCTTTTTTGGCAAATCCTCTGCCCCCGGAGTTTGTGCAGTTTTTAACTGCTTACTTATGGCTATTGTTAACAGTTATGCGTTTGTAACCTTATTCCTTTCCCTTTCCCACTCTCCCCTGGTCACATCGGCATCCTCGTAGAGTGCTTCTTATTCGCACATCCCACTCATAAATATATTGTCTTATCTCATAACGTTAGCTTTGTTACCTCTTCCCTATGGCGTTAAAGATTGTATCAATGAACGTTAGATGACTTAATAGTCCTTTCAAGCGTTCAATGGTCTGGAAGGCAGCTGTCAAACTTCAGGCCGATGTTTTATGTGTTCAGGAATCACATCTTCTGTCCTGCGATACCCATAGACTTCGGCATTAACAATACCCACACATTGTCTTTTCATGTATGGACAAAAAAAGAGCAGGAGTAACTATTGCAATCAAAGACACAATTGCTTTCCGTCCACTCTCCCAAATAATTAACCCAGGAAGGAGATATATATTTCTGGTTTGTGAACTAAATAATGTGAAATACACCATAATCAACCTTTATGCCCCTAACTCTCGACAGATCAGATTCATAAATAAAACAACTAAAAGAGCAAAAAAGGTTTCCCAAGGTACATCTGTTGTCTGTGGAGACTTTAATTTGGTCTCGGATCCATCTGTAGATGCTTCTTTACGTCACTCATCCATCCACAAGGGCTTATCTCATTGGATAACACAATCTTCTTTATACGACATATGGCGGTGCATTTATGCCTCAGAAAAAGACTATACCTATTACTCTGCCAGGCACCAATCCTATTCTAGAATAGATTTATTTCTGGTAGATAACTGGGCCCTACAAACTATAGAGAAATGTGACATACGTATGATAACGTGGTCAGACCACGCCCCAATCATGATGTCCATTAAGTCAGGATTTACCAGCCCTACCCTCTTTTCATGGCGAAATAACACTAAGATATCATCTGATACTACCCATCAGAAAGAGATTTTAACACACCTTTCTCAATATTTCACTCTAAATCAACACTCCAGTACTAACCCATTTGTACTATGGAATGCTCACAAAGCATACATTAGAGGTATTTTGATTCAAATATCTTCTAAAGTTAAAAGACAAAGACTCAAAAAGTGGGAGGATCTGGTAAATACCTTAGCTAAATTAGAACCTAAACAAAAACAAAACCCCACCCAAGCAAACCATCTTGAGCTGTATAACACTATGCAAGCCCTTAGGTAACATCTGCTATCAAATTTCGATAACCAACCTAAACATATAAAAATAACCTATTATAAATCCTTAAACAAGCCCTCTAAATTGATGGCCAATAGGGTGGCTGTATTACGCCACAAATCTGTTATCCCTTATCTAATGTCTCCAGATAAATCTTATAAAATATCTCACCCTCAGTCCATAGCAGATGCCTTCAGTGATTTTTACACTAAACTCTATAATTTAAAGGATGACCCTTCCATTGAACCCCCGTGGGTAGAAGATATCCAAACGTTTTTATCCTCTCTTAAACTCCCTTCCCTATCTTTGGACATGATAAACGAACTCAATGTTCCATTCACACTAGAAGAAGTGTCACGCACCATACGTACTCTTCCAAGGGGTAAAGCACCGGGTCCGGATGGTTTTTCTAATGAGTACCTACAAACCGTCTCCCCTCTCTTAAACCCTCACCTGGCTATGACAATGGGCACTTTGCCCTCGGAAATGTTGCAAGCCACTATAGTAACGATCCCAAAACCAGGGAAAGAATCTGACTCTCCAGCTAACTTCCGTCCTATTTCTTTACTCAATTCAGATACTAAATTGTTCGCTAAAATGATTGCAAATCGACTAGTAGATATAAAATAGATAACTCCTGGCTGGGACGTATCATTCTTTATAAAATGCTTATTCTTCCTAAGATATTATACTTTCTGAGGACTTTAACTATTCCCATCCCAAACTCAGTGTTTGCTATGTTCCAGTCACAGCTGAATAACTATATTTGGCAGTCAAAACGCCCCCGTGTAAAATCCTCCATTATGCATAAAAGCGATCGGTTCAGAGGTTTAGGACTCCCACTATTAAAAGCATACCATATTGCGGTCACTATTGATCAACTGCAATATTGGTGGAATCCATCTAACAATAAGCTATGGGCAGCTATGGAAGCCAACGCTTTAGCTACTTCTTCGCTTAAAAATTGGTTACTAAATCCATATTCCTCCTCTCTAAATCAGGGCTCCTACTCCTTACCAATCACAATATCCTTGAAATACTGGAGCATGCTGCAACCATCCTCCTTTCCTTCAATTCCGTCTAGTAGGTAGTCAATACCGATCCAATCAATGTCTATTAATCTCCCTCATATCACCTTTTTTAATTGGGAAAAAAGAAGCATAACAAACATCCAAGATCTGTTTGATGACAATGTAATATCTTCCTTTTCCTCTCTCCAATCCAGATACAATCTGCCATCCACGGATCTCTTCTAATACAAAGTAGTACACAGACTTGCAAAATCTTAACGCCTATTCTCTCCATTCTGAATAAAGATCTCCCTAAATCTCAAAAAAGCTCTAAAACAATTTACAATATACTAACAATCTGATTTTCTAAAAGACTGATGATGTTGTCAGGTGGGAGCGAGACTTGGGAAGCATGTTTACAGACCATCAATGGATAACAGCGTTACAGTGGGCCATAGGTCCTCTGCGTCAACCAATTTAAAAAAAACAATATCAGAAACTTCTAACCCGATGGTCCTACACTCCACTTAGGCTATCCTTTATCTACTCCTCCGTCTCCCCACTCTGTTGGAGAGGCTGTGGCTCCCAGGGCTCTCTTTTACATATTTTTTGGAGCTGCCCGCAACTGACACCATTCTGGGAAGACATTTTGGCGTTATCATCTAAATTCGCACAGGTTCCATGCCCTAAATCCCCAGAATTTTAAAAATTGAGGACCATTTTTTGTGCAAATAGCATCACAATGCTATGTGCACAAAAAATGGTCCTCAATTTTTAATATGATCCAACAAAGCTACAACTTTTAATTTAATCATTCTTGTGGACTGAACTACAGACGCTGGATATTACCATTTGAAAATGTATCCTTTACTTTTGGAGCAGTGCTTCGGGGCTCCCTTATCTCTGTGACTGGTTCAACACATCTGAGTCTGGGTAAACTGAAACAATTTTGCTCTATTTTTTGCTTCATTAAGCTTAATGAAGTCTGGTGGCAGGGCCAACTAAAACACTGGAGAAAATATATAATCTAAACTAGAGACATATACAGTAAAACTACGAAAGAAGATATTGTAAACTGTTAATGACTCAGGGATTATGAAACTGTCCAGACAGATCGCGAGCCAATAGTTACAGAGATCCTGAAATCTTTTCTCACTAACATTGATGATCTCCTGATAATCAGCTGAAGATTGATAGGATGGGCCTTAATAGCAGTGTGAAAGGACAACCTCCCATGAGATATTATGGTTAAACCTTAATTGTGTAAAAAAAAAAGATAAGCTGAGACCTCAGCTACACAGCAAAGGCACAAAAGATCCAGATGTTAATGGACATAAATAAAATACAGGAACAATTTTAACTTCAAATATACTTTGTCTTTTTACTTAGATTTATATTAAACAATTTATATGTTAAGCATATAATCCTAAAGGAAATGCTGTGTAGAATAGAATATTATGTGAACTTTAACACTTTTTAAGGGTCCAATGCCATGTACTTCTGTCAATTAATTTAATGAAGTGACCATGGCATCGCTATTTACATATCCCCAGCCATGGTCATGCTGTTATGGCCATGTCTCATATTGGAGCACACTGCAACTTTTTTGAGTTGGTTTTCAAGTGGTTCTCTTTTGAATAAACAGTTACATATCAAAAAGAGATAAGAATACAAAGTTTATTAATCTCCATCATAGTACAGAGACACAATACACTTGGTGGTCACAACTCCTTTATACAGCACTACAGCTTGTTGGTCACAGTTTACTCAAGGTTGCACTGTTGCTTGAACTTTTAAACAAACTTTATCATCCAGCTATTATAACTTTCTCTCAGGTTACCGTTAACATCACATGGGCATTTCTGATCAGTGCTGTCATCTAACCTACAGACAGCGTTCGATTACATTGCTTTTCAGTACGTTACACAACTAACCAATAACTAAGCTTCAAATCTATAATGCAATTTAAAGTACTTTTACAGAAAGAAGATCACTCCCTTTTGGCCATACTACTAAGCGCCTTTCCACACAGACTCTTCCTAAGAGTCCCCACCTCCCATTTAGTTCATTTTATCTCCATGCTGAACCAAGCAGGTCAAGCTACAGGCCTTAAAACAGTCAATCGCATGTCACATGCTATCCTCCAGCACCTTAAGGGCTGATGTCTAAAACAAACTCTTCTTAGTTCATCTGTAGCTTGAGTCTATCATTCACTAAATCCAACTTGGCTCCCTTCCTGGTTGAAGTTTTTCATAGCAAGTTCATATGAAAAAATGCCAAAGCCGCTCACCTTGTGCAAAACTTTTCAGGAAGGAGACTCGGTCTGCAGGAAGGAGCCACTTCCAATAACAGTGTAGTGAGATCAGGTACAGAGCCCAGCTAGAGATCCAGAAAGTATTTCCAATAAAAAAATCCAAAATTCATTGACAACTTCTTAAAAACATCACATACGTGACAACTACATCCCAAAGCGATAGGTTAAAAAAATGTAAAGAAAAACCACGCTGACACGTTTCGGATAACTAGTCTCCTTACTCATACCACGGTTCTAACTTGGCTAAACATAAGACTTCCTGAAACCCGTCAGGTTAATTGCGGCTCAAACAGATGCTAGGTTTAGAATCTAATTAAAACAGTTGTGCTCCTTCTTCTATTCAACATATCAACAACCATTTAACACCAAAAAAGTGTATGAAAAAAACCACGCCAAATAATGACAAACAATCAAACAAGAAATGCAATATGCACAAATAAGTTACTATTGAACCTATTATTAATACATAATATCCTGCCTGACATTTAACCCTTTAGGCCTTCTGGCATGTAAGTTGTAAATCCACCAGGCTTCACGGCTTAGCAGCTTTTTAACAACATCCCCTTCCTCTGATGGGATGGGTAATTTCTATCCCCATGAAGGAGAATGCTGTAAGATCACCTCCGTGGTGTTGTGCAAAGTGTTTAGAAACTACTGACATTTTAAAGGAAACAGGTCTCAATGAATCGGAAAGGTATCTCCTAATACGGACCCGTTGTGCACCCAACGTACTGCAAGTGTTGCAACTGATGAGATGAACTATGTACTTCGTATTACAGTTAATGTAGATTTTATCAATACTTAATGCAGCAATTGTGCCTGTTTTCTGCACATACTTGCAGACTTTGCAGGTCGTGTGGCCACATCTGTTGAAACCGGTTTGGTTTAACCAGCTTCCTTAATTATTATGATCACTCCTAAAAAGGCTGGGAGACAATAGGGAGCCAATTGTCGGGGTACTCCGAGAAACATATCTGACCTAGGACTGTAACATATTTTTGAGATTCCCTTCCAAATACAGCCAGGGCATATGTTTTTTTTTTATTATATTTACGATCTGATCATACTTTGTGACTTCTTATGGCTTGGGTTGTTAGCATCAAGTAATTGGGATCTGTCTATTGCCTTAACTTTAGAAACTGCTTGTGATACTATATCGTTATTATATTGTCGAACTTTAAAGGGGTTTTATAATTTCATTAAATGGTCTTCAGAATAAGGGGACAGTGAAAACAAGCAACTTTGCAATTGGATGTCATTAGCAAATCTGTCTTGTATTCACAGTATTCCTTATCTTGTGTTTTTGTTTACACTGATATCCAGTCCTGATCGAATCCCTCCGGATCCCTCCTCCTTGCATTTCACTAGCTGAGAGCTCATTTACATTCTGTACAGCCCCCGGAGCTGTGTCTCTCACTCAGAGTAAGGGACCATCACATTTTCACTTTATACAGGCAGAAGAAACAGAATTACGCTGAAGGGCTTACACAATCAGGAAATAGCACAATTTGTGTCGATCCCTGCCTGACTCAGAGTTAGGGGCCGTAGCATTTTCTCTCTCCACACCCAGCAGAAACAGACTGCAACAGATTCTACAATGAGAAAACATAAGGGCATGTCCCCACTGCACGGGTTTTCGGCCGGTTTTTCAGCCGGTTTGCGGTTTTTCAAACCGCCTTAAAAACCGGCCGAAAATGAGCACAATTGTGCTCTATGGAAAACCCGTGCAGCAGTCCCCACTGCACGGGTTTTCCGCCTGGCGGTTTTGTCGCCGACGGACCAGCGACAAAACATTGAACATGCACAATCTTCCGTCCGGTTTCCGGACAGAACATTTGCATCTCAATAGGAGGGGGGAGGGCTGTTCTCCGCTCATCGCGGAGAAAAGCCGTCCCCCCCGCGGCCGTGGGGACGGCCGCAAAACCGGACAGATACCGGCCGGCAATCCACTGCCTGACAGTTTTGTCCCGGTGCCTAACTCTCCTGCATAGAAGCGAGATCTGTGCTGTTCGTAGAAAGCTGTAACACATTTCCAGCTGTGACAGGAGAAGAGTTCAGTTGCTCAGTCTAGATTGAATGCAGCCTGGGGTATGTATACAGCTCTTACAAAATAAGACTGCAGGGAGAGACACAGTGACATGTGGACTCAGACAGAGAGGGGAGGGGTGAGAGTCTCGGGAGCCAGCATGAACAGTGAAGGGGGGGATGATGTCACCCAGCTGGGAGGGGAAGAAACGCCCCTGCATCTCCAGAGTTGAGAAGCTGAGAGCTGTGTGAATCAGCCGAACTAAGGAAGCGATACATCCCCTTTAAGTCTTTCACATGTTTTAATTTCATGTTGTTTGTACTCTTTGGAATCAGTACAGTTTCTTTTGATACACATAAGTTCACCTCGAGGGATGTTTCTAATGAAGCTTGTCTTAGAACCAGCAGATTTTCAAGAATTGCTCTTCCCCAGGTTAACAAGTGTGCTCAGCCATGCTATCTCAGTGACAGCCTCTAGTGTGGTGCCACTACACTAATTTAGTCTAATGCATACAATGTATATATAGATCAAGGTTGTTGGATAACTTCACTTCTCAAGTAGTTACTTTATGTTGCATTCAGTATTGGGCCCCGGATCAGACACAGCGGTGCCTGTAGTAGTGAACTGGGCAGCGGCACGATTGAGCAACCTCATCATGCCGCTGCCTCTCCTCAGCCGCACAGCCTAATCACTCTGCATAGAATGTGTGGACAAGGAGATGCCGGAGGAGCGTTCCAACGGTGGCAGTGTAATGACATCATGTGACCAGGGTCGGACAGAAGAGGAAGGCGCTCGGTTGGGGAAAGAGGGAAGGTGAGTATTATTGTTGTTATTTTTATTGGCAGTTTATATGCCTGCCTAACTGAGGGGACCTATATATACCTGCCTAACCGAGAGGGCCTATATATACCTGCCTAACTGAGGGGATTTATATATATACATATATCTGTCTAACTGAGAGGACCTATATATACCTGTCTAAACGAGGTGACCTATATATACCTGCCTTACTGAGAGGATCTATATATACCTGCCTAATATATACCTTTTTTTATTGGTCTAAGAAAAAACTAGTTAAAACACATTAAACACTCTCTATAGATCTGGTATCAACAGAATTTTACTGACCCACAAAATAAAGATAATAGGTGATATGTATGATTTTTGCCGTTGACGTCAACTTTCTTATGCATATAAATAGTGTAGAATGCGCCTGATTTATGAACCCGCTCTACTGTGTATCATAAATCAGGCGCATTCTAGCGCTAAGACGACAATTCTGGCTCAGGTAAACCACTTTTATAGTGGTTTACCGGTTCCTGCAGTAATGGGCCTGGAATTGCTGTACTGAAGCTATAAATCTATAGCTTCGTACCATTCCGCACACACCCCGAAATCAGGCACATTACAAAGTACTGCGGTCACTGTGTAATGCGCCTGATATTGGCGTATGGGCGATTTTAAACTATAGTGAACGGGGCTGCACTAGATGTTGGGCTGAAAAGATGCCAGACTTCCGGCGCAGCCCCGTTCATACATGTCGCCCGTTGTGTCATTAATTTCAGATAGTAAATTTCCACAAAAGTAAACCTAAAAAAATATTTTTTTCCCCTGTTCACCTTATGTTTGTTTTCTTGGTTTCTTTTTTTTGGGGGCAGACACTTTGGCTGTACGGGGCCCTGAAATTTCTGATGGCACTCCTGTTCTCCGCTACAAGGAGCCGGGCCTGGCCCACATACCATGCTTAAGAATGCCCAGGCCCTCTGCCAGCGGCACCTGCTCCACCTTAGGCCATAGACATACTAGGGGACGGCCGTGTGCTGACACGCAGGTGGCATGATGACATCATATCATCGCGCCTCCTGTACTGGATTTTCTAGTGAAGCCCGCTGCAGAAGGCAGCACATTGGGGAATGGGAAGAGGTGAGTGTATTTATTTTTAATCTAATGGGTCCGGCCCTCATTGACCATTTTATTATAGAAATGGATCAAACGCTGGTTCAATAAATCCATCATAGTTAAACTGGGAAATCTGTAGAAAAAACAGAAACACTACTAAAAGCATGACAATGCTAAACTCCATCGCCTGCATCCCCTGAGGATCATGCATCATGTCTGTAGCTGATCTTCTGAGTGCAGGGGAAGATGTTCAGACCACAAGATCGTAATTTGAGGGGTACAATCCAGAGCTGTAGCACAAACTCCAGGGGGTTAGTCCTCTGGTCCTCCTTCGAGACTGTGCCTCTAAGCTGTACCCTGAATCTGCTCTCCCACCCCTGTCAAGTTTGTACAGAGTTGGGAAAAGGCAAAGAGGTGCTGAAAAAGTGAGGATTCTAAGATATCTCTGTCCAAATCTGCAAGTACGAGTGTTGGCTGGAAAAAGTCAGCATGTTATTTGGTAACTGTACAAACATTATTTAGGGGTTTTATACTCAGTACTTTGTGTTATAGCTTTTGCTATATTTTTATTTACATAAATGGATCAATCAGGGAGGGGGGCATATATCTTTAGTCCTGCTGCAATTAGGTGAGGAAGACTCAGAAGCCCCAGTGCTCCAACTTGATTACAGATTAGTGTAATGATGTCATCACAGCGGTCTGCATAAGCTGAAGCGAGACTGAGCATAAGTCGGTCCCTACAATAAACTCCTCTGGTGGGCCCTAGGCACCCCAGTCTGACACTGGCTGCATTTATTCAGTGTATACACTGACAAGAAAAATGGGGAACCATGTTTTGAACATTTGACTTTCAGGCTCCATATCTCACCATCCACTATAGCTTTGAACGTGAGACTATCATCATTTTGTAGACAATCATCTTGGCTATCTCGTACATAAATTTGATTTTCAACTGTTTAGCATATGCTTAGTTATGAATATTCTTGTCATGTAACTGCATTCTTACTGCTTTGCTCCTAAAAATTCAAATTTAATTTTTTATGTTAGTATTTAGCAAATCCACCTTTGTCTTTCAACACTGCCTGAATCCTTCTGAATCCTTCTCGATCAGATTCAAGCATGTCTCAACCGAAATCTAATCCCAGGTCTCTTCTACATGTTCCCAATGTTGGTGCAGACTGGTCGACTCATTTGGGTACAAATAGAGCTTTTTCCTCAACTCTACCCACAAGTGTTGATTGGTTTCAGGTCAGGCCAATTCAGCAACTCTACTTCATTTTCATTGAGCCAGGCTCAGGTTGTTGTCCTGCTGGAACACTGTATCGTCCTTTTCAAACCCATATACTCGGGTGCATGATGTAACTCATCTTGTCCTATATGCTCACAAGTACAAAATATCACGCTTATCCATTACAAGACACTCAGGTTCTTGTTCACAACAATTATGTTATGGCAGATACTTTACTTGAAAACAACAGGGAACCAATCCTGGTCTATTTCTTTTTTACATCATAACCAATTAGGAAATATTTTGAGACGTGCACAGGTTAAATAAAATGTATAACATACCATAAAGGTTATATATAGATATATAATATAGATATATAAGGCATCATAAGAAGCACTGGCTCGAGTTTGGGAATCAGATTCACAAACTTGAGCCAAGACTTCTTATGATGATATTGAAATGGTGGCTTCTTAACCTTTTCTCGGAACACCATTCCATGCTGCTTGCATAGACGTATGTTATCTCACTATCACGAAGCATACAAGCCATCTCCACTGCTGTGTTTGTTGCGCCAGTGCTGATAGACCTTATGATGAGCTGACTTGTTGACTCCAATATTTTACCAAGACATCCACCTCTTGGCTTTTGAATGGATGAATGGGCTTCATTTCATATTCATTCAACTGTCATGGCCTCACATGATGCAGTTTAGCAACTTTATTGTCCAAGAGACCATTATCGATGAGCTGGTTGATGTTCTTTCACTTTTCTAGAGAAATCTTCTTTATGGCTGCTCCTCAATTTGAACTAGTGACCTTTCGCTTCCTGAGGAATGTGAGAACATTTTGTAGTTTATAGTTTACTAGAAAAAAAAGATTGCTCCACTACTAGGATCAAAACAGTAACAATGCAGTTACATGACAAAAATCTGCATAACTAAAAATAGTTGCAAGTCAAATTTATGTATGCAATAGCCAAGATCTTTAAAATAATGGTAGTCGCACATTGAAAACTGCAGCGGACGGTGAGATATGGAGCCTGAAAGTCAAAAGTTCAAAACATTGTTACCCTTTTGCTTGTCACTGTATGTGTCCTTTCCTAATTATATATATATATATATATATATATATATATATATATATATATATATATATATATATATATATATATATATATATATATATATATTACTCCCATTAAGTTAGTTAAGTTATATTACTCCCAGTTGGGCTTGTAGTGAAATCAGTCATACAGACTGAGTTGGGCTGCAGTAGGAGTGGGAGTAAGGGCTCCTTCTGTGAGAAGAAAGGAGTTCACTAGAGGTGTACCTCCATATGTCACTTGCAAAAAAGAGTGCACATGTGAAGTAAAGACTGCAAGAACTGTTTATGTCTTTGTAATTTCTAAATGTGCTGATTTGTAGCATCTCTCACCTTCACCATCACCATCAGCAGTAAACCACCCTCAACATATCACCTGCACCTTATGCATTTTTCAAGTTAACAGAGCCAACTAATGTTTGCAAGCTATTGAGCCCACTGCAATATGGAGACAACCATTCCCCTAGTCAGCTCTCCATCTGCTTCTGACGTCCCAGGCCTTACTTGATAAGGTGACAGTTCTCACTGTGGGTCTCCTAAGTAATGTGCATTGTGACCCACAGAGCAGTGTTCATCGTTTCAGTACATGTACTGTATATGGGCCTCCAGCCCATTGGCTCTTGTGCAACAGAAGTCTGTAACAGTTTACGAACACTTTTCTAAAGAACAAGCATCAGGTGTATTCATTAATTTAGACCAATCACAGGTCAACTTGGCTCCACAAACAGACCATCCACATTCTGCCATGGGAGCAGTGGAAAAGTAGTTTGCAGGTGGAAGATTGTGCATGTTACAAGTTTTTCGGAACGCCGGTGGTGTAAAGAACCGTCCAGCTGAAAATCCGTTCAGTCTAAACTACTGAACAGATCTTCCATCAAAATCTATGCTGATGGTGGACAGTCGGTATTCAGATGGTTTTCGGATTTGAAATCCATCTGAATACCTTACCGTGTGAACAGACCCTTAAAGTTTTTTCTTAGTAGAAAGATGAGATTAGAGAGTGAGAATACACAGCAGGGAGTGGTTCTCTAATCAATGAGTTGGGGATACCCCTTCAATGCAAGTAAATAATATATTTTATACGCAATTGGTATGCTTTAGAAACAATAACAATGTAGCGACTGCCCCCACTTCCCGGCCCGTGACCGCGGGCGCACCAGTGGTTCCCCTCCCGGGCGCCTGCCGGGTCGGGTGCCGCCGCTGGCCGCGGGACGAGCCGGGGGTTCGCCCCTGATAGTAACTTACCCGGCCTCGTTCCTGTCCCGTCCGCGTCCCCTGCCGGCCAGGCCGCATGTGCCCGTTCCCTAGCGCGCGCGCGTTCTCGTAAATTTAAAGGGCCAGTGTCCCGATAATTGGTTGTCTGCCAGACGCCTCCCCTATTTAAGGGTCCGCTCTGCAGTCACTCCTTGCTGGATCTATGTTGCCCCGAGCCTTAGAGAAAGCGTTCCTGAAGTATATTGTCGCCTTACCGTGTACCAGACCCTTTGCTACGTTTCCCGACTCCGAACCTTTGCCGCCTGCCCTGACCTTCTGCCTGCCCACAGCTACGATTCTCGGACTACGATTCTGTACCTCGCTGCACCTCGGCCGCCATCGCAAGCAAGTCACGTCAGGGGGGACGACCTGGTAGCCTCACGCCGCAGCAAGTCCATCCCGCTTTGCGGCGGGCTCTGGTGAAAACCGGGGGCTACTTAGATTCCATTCCCTGGCGTGGCTTAACTATCATCGCTTGCGGTGGTCCAGAGGATCCACTACCCAGCCGTTACAAACAATAAGGAATGAGATTCAGATTTTAAAATCTACAGCATGTTCATTGTTTTAATAAATTCCACACAAATAAGCAGTGGATTAGCTCTGCGGTTCTATATCACCCTATGATGTCTGTAAAAGATTCTTTGGAAAATCTTTAGCAGATTTGCCTGAGGCAATTGCAACACATGAACAAGCCATTATTCTTTAAAACCACACATGGAATATTGTGCACAGTTTTGGACACCAGTGCACAAGACTTTGTAGAGCTGGAACAGATTCAAACGTGGGCAAATAATATAATAAAAGGACTAGGTGGACTACAATACCCAGAAAGATTAGGAAGATTAGGGCTATTTAGACAAAAGAATGCATTGGGGTGATCCATTAAGGATCAGTACAGAGATCTTTCCCAAGATCTATGTATACCAAAGACCATGTCTTGGGGCAACAAGGGGGGGCAACCTTTACATCTAGACGAAAGAGGGCTTCTAACATTAACATACAAGGGATTCTTTACAGTAAGGGCAGTCAGACTGTGGAACTCTCTGCCAGAGTAAACTGTTATGATGAACTCTCTCAATGAGTTCAAAAAGAGGCTGGATACATTTCAGGAGTATAATTACAAGTTATGGTGACTATAGTGATTTCTGGAGAAGGGTCATTGATCAAGGAATTTATTCTGAATGACAGAATAGGAGTTGAGAAGGATTTTTTTTCAGTAAAATGAGGACAGTTTGCTTCTATGTCATGTATTTTTTTTGCCTTTCTCTGGATCAGCAATTTATTATCATATGCAGAACTTAGTGGACATATATCTTATTTCAGCCTTACAGTCAAACTTTGTAATCATGTAACCTTCCCAACCTATGGTGTATCATAACTATCATGCAGATCTGTACAACTTGGCAGGGGCCAAACCCCTGAGGAACATCCCTGGATTGACAAGGGACACCCCTGAACCACCTGAGAACACCTCCAAACAACCCAGTAATGCCTCTAAGCCAGATTGTAATGTCTGCTTTTGGGCAGGGTTTGAGCATACCCCACCCACTTGTGGTCCTGTTTTCGGGCTGTCAAATGTTGGTGCTGCAAGATGTTTCCTTGACCAGTTCTCCATTCAATCTTCTCTTATGTAGTTACACTCTTAACTTGGTGAACCAAGTTCCATTTACCAAATGGTATTGGGGGTCCCAGCTGTCTAACCCAACTAATACAGAATTTATCACCTATCTACCTTCAGGCAGCATAACCAATTTATTTGTGCTGTCTTTATACAGTAATTTCCTTAAAGAAACTAGAAATTGCACTATCCAAGAGTAACAAAGGGCTTGCATTCATCATCATTATCATCATGATCATCATCCACTTCATCAATCAAGCAGTGTTCATGTGTCAGTTTTTTCTGTTAGTAGCATTTCTGTACTGTCGGAGAAAAAAATTATTTGTTTTAAAAGTTGAATTTTGCAAGTTGGCTCTGGCCTTTCTTCAATATAGGTACATTTAAAGGGAACCTGTCACATATTGCTGAGGACAGCACAAGCTAATGACAGACATGACATTTCCAGCACTGTGTCCCTTATTTTGTAAGATGCTGTAGTTTTAGGGCTTTTAATGCGCAAAGATAGTAGTTTGTAGCCTGCTTAGCTAGAAAAGAGTCCATCTAATTAATGAACAGGTGTTAGCACCACCCACCCAAGGCTAGCCCCACCTGACTGCTGGTTATTCACAGGTTTCTATCTATGCAAAGGGCCTAACACCTGTTCATGAATTAAAGGAGCAGCCCCTTTTTGAGTAACCCTCTTCTCAGGCCGCTCGTTGCTATCTACAATCTGGCCCAGTATGTGGATGAGGATAGCAGCGCTAGCACCGTCCTCCTCATTCACTTCAATGGGAATTTTGAGTATAGGATTGCAGGGCCGGATCACAGCTAGCAATGAGTGGCCCGAGAAGAGAATTTTCTAAACGGGATTTAAGTGGACTCTTCTCTGGCAGAACAAGCTGCAAACTGCCCGATTTCAGCATTAAATGCTCTGAAACTACTTTATCTTACAGAATAGGGTCCCCTTTAATTATTTACAGGTACATCTACACCATATCCCAAATGTAATAAAAAGTTTGTTTAAAGCACTATTTTCTTCACATGGTCTAACAATAGTATAAAGTTATTATTAGTATGGGTTTGGTGGTTACAAAGTTCAGCCTTATAGTTGAAAACACGAATGCTGAGTCTGAGTGCAAAGTCCATAAAATATCAAAATTTATTGAATACAAAATATGCTACAAACATGAAGAGATGGAAAGAAAGAACCAACAAATCATAAGGCATGAAATCTTGCATAAACATATATACTTCATATATTCAAACATGAGGTAATTAATTTATTAGGCAGTCCTGGGAAAGGTGAGCAGCAATGGATGGATTTGGACAAACTTTTGTGCTGATCGGGTGAGCTTATCTATATTATGAGGTAAGTAATGTCTGTTATAAATACATACCTGGAAACAAATTATTCTGGCATCAATAGTACTTAATGTGGTCACAAGTACCCATACCTACAAACCCTCGCTTCCCTCCAATCCATCCTTAACTCTACTGCCCGTCTTATCCACCTCTCTCCTCGCTACTCCTCTGCCTCTCCCCTCTGCCAATCCCTTCACTGGCTTCCCATTGTCCAGCGAATTCATTTCAAGCTACTAACTATGACCTACAAGGCTCTCCATGACCTCTCCCCTCCATACATCTCTGCCCTAATTTCCAAATATCTCCCCTCACGCAATCTCCGCTCAGGACCTTCTCCTCAGCTCCTCACACAACCGTCTCCAAGACTTCTCCTGTGCTTCACCCACACTCTGGAACTCACTGCCCCAACACATCAGACTCTCCTCCACTTTCACCAGCTTCAAAAGCAACCTGAAAACCCATTTCTTCAGGCTTGCCTATAACCTACACTAACCTTGTTGTCACTACTTCCTCCACAAACATGTCTACCCCTCACATCCTGTCTCTTTCCCCCTCCTTGTAGATTGTAAGCCCTCGCGGGTAGGGTCCTCTCACCCTCTGCCGTGCCAATTGTCATTAATCACTTATCATTGTACTCGTTTGACTTATGTTATGTATGTTACTCCCTCAAATGTACAGCACCCTGGAATCAATGGCGCTTTAAAATAAATAATAATAATAATAATAATAAATACCTATATGTTGAAATTTAAAACAGATCATAAACCAAGTAGACACAAGCTTGGGCCTCATGTATGAAAAATGTCTAGGTCTAAAACTTTCTTTGTTGGACATAGAAACCAATCAGAGCGCCCCTTTCATTTCATATAGTAATATGATAAAATGATAGGGGAGCTCTGAATGGTTTCTATGGGCAACAAAGAAAGTCCAAGACAGTTTTCATACATGTCCCCAGTGGTGTAGCTACAGGTAGTCCCCAGAGTCAATTGCTAAGCTCTTATCAATCGACTTGAGACCTTAATAACAGGCTTAATGACTGTTAGTGACTTCAGATCACATTCTAAGATAGCATAAAAAAGGAAGGGGGGAGAGAAAGTGCAAAGTGTGGATATAGGGGTAGTATAAGAGAGTAAAATAATAGGGCCCCCATCCAACAAAATCACTCACAGGTATAAATATACACATTATCGATAACAAACTTATAACCTACATCACCGTCATGTAGAGACCACATAGTGGTCAAACACAAGCTCAGGTCATCACCATCACATGACAGTAACTACAGCACTGATCTAACAGAGACGCAAAATAACCCCTGACATCCAGGGACTTGCATGAGATGTCTTATCTGATCAGTCGTTCTCTGAATCATTCTTTTTCCCTATTCTTCTCCATCCAGTCTAGACCGTCATGACGACTTCTTCCGGCCTTAACTCTCTCTGCAGAATTTATTAAACAAGATCTTAAGCGTCTCACTTTATCAGCACTTCCCTACCAATTCCTACCTCTATTATGGGCGCCTCCCATTAAGTAAATAGGTAGTAATGTTGCCCACCATTTAGTAGGTAGGTATCTAGACCCCAGTAGGTAGGTATACAGCATCCTGTAAGTTTTATATGCTGTCTCCTGTAGGTAGGTTTACAGTCCCCTTTAGGAAGATATATAGCCCCCTGTAGGTACAAGTAGATAAACTGCCCTGTGTTTACACATATAGCCCCCTGTAGGTACAATTACATATACTGTCCCCTGTAGGTAGATATACAGCTCCCTGTAGGTAGATATATTGCCCCCTGTAGGTACAAGTAACTATACATGTATACATATATAGCCCGCTGTAGGTACAGGTAGATATACTGCTCCCTGTAGATAGGCCCCTATAAGTAAAATGCTACCTGTACATAGCCGCCTGAAGGTTATAGACCCCTGTATATAGCTCTCTGTAGGTTATAGGCCCCTTTAGATAGCCCCCCATATGTTTTAGGGCCCTGTAGATAGCCTCCTGTAGGTTATAGGCACCTGTATACAGCTCCCTGTAGGTTATAGACCCATGTATATAACCCTCTGTAGGTTATAGGCCCCTGGATATACCCCATGTAGGTTATAGAACCTTGTATATAGCCCCCTGTAGGTTATTGGCCCCTGTATATAGCTCCCTGTAGGATATAAGCACCTCTATATAGCCCCCTGTTGGTTATAGGCTCCTGTATATAGCCCCCTATATGTTATAGGCCCCGGTATATAGCCCCCTGTAGGTTATTGGTCCCCTTAAGGTTATTGGCCACCTGTAGGTTATAGGCCCCTGTAGGTTATAGCCATTTTGACTTTAAAAAAATATATATTAAAAAACGCTACTTACCTCTCCGCGCTTCCCCGCTGGGGACCTCTCCCAGAGCAGGTTTCCGGAGTGAGCGGCGTGACATCATCATGCCACCTACACTGGGAGCTTGCTCCCGGGATTTCCTAGGCTGGAAGCCTACAGCCTGTCGGCCGAGGAAATAGAAAGAATTTCTGTAAATGTTACTACTTCTATGAATGTTGTGCGATGCCCCCAGAACGCCCCAAACCTTTGGCACTTTAAAAAGTGTCTTTGGCGCATTGCAAAGGCACTTATCGTGCCAAAGTTTGGAGTACGCCTGTTCATACATTCGTTGTGGCTCAAAGTACACCAGAAAACTGGTGCAGCCCCGTTCAAATATGTCACACCTTGTATCTACTTGATCTGTTTTACTTCAACTTTACATACTGTATAGGTATGGGCACTTGTGACTATATTATGTACTACTAATGCCAGTATCATGTTTTTTTTCTCTGTATGTATGTATAACAAACATTACTTACCTTCTGTTTGAATATTTGAAGTTCTTATATGTTTATGCTTGATTACATGCCTTACCAGGTGTTGGTCCTTGTTTTCCATCTTTTCGTGTTTTTAACATATTTTGTATTCAATAAATTTTGATATTTTGGGCTTATTTGCGCTCCATTAGTACCTTACAATACTAACAAAATATCACTGTTTTCAAGTGCAGTAACACTCAACATAATAGCAATCTGTCTGACCTCGACATACAAAGCAACAGCCACCTAGTCCTTATGTTGCCTCAATAAATCTGTCTGTCGCTTAGATGAGGGTCCTGCAGAGTCACATGAATATCCCTGTATTATGCATCCATAAGAAAACTGCATTGACAACACTGGCTGTAAATATACCTTGTCCTGTCAAAAGAAATATATTAAAAAGGGATTGCCATTATTTATAATGCAGGTTAGACCCCTGATAAGTTAAGGAAAATGTCAATTAGATAAATATAAAATCATCTCTGTGTCAGTTCTAATATAATTTATTGTGATACTTATTACAAAAAGCTTAATTTTTACCTGTAATAAAATTGTAGTCATAACCAACCAGACAAATCACAACACTAGCTATTACTGTACAATAAATGTAGAAATGTTCAAAGCTGCCGAACTAGTTCACCATATTTTTACAACAATTAAGGTTCAAGCATATATCTACAATACAGTTTCTTTTGTTTGAGGCTGAAAATAGGTCTGCTATAGAGGTCCATGAGGCTTCTACTGTTCCTCCATCTGCCTCTGATTTCATACACAGGCATAATGGATTCAGTAAGAAACTGAAATGAAGAAAATTGTGGTATGCTTCATTGGATACCATATATGAGGATGTATTTTCCTCTAGAAATATTGCTGCTAGGGAACAATATCTGCATACATCTGGAGTCCTACAGATCCTGTATTGCAATGCATGAAGGCTAAAAGTCTCTATGCTAAAAAGTCACCTAGCTTCAATCAACAAGATCCATGCACAAGGACCCATGTCAAAGGATCCATGCACAAGGCTTTGCTGTGTGGATGAGCCCTTAAGCTGGGTCTACACAGCAAATGTCAAAATGAAAAGGCATTTTGACATTTTCTGGACCGCGTTTTTTGGTGCAGATTTGCGCACAAGTCGCAGGCAGTTTTTGGATATGCCGTCAGCCCCATAGAATTGAATGTATGGCTATCCACCGGAATCCTGTTGAATAAGTAACATGTTGCATATTCCGCCAGATTTTAAACGCAACGGTAAAAATCTGTGCTGTGTAGACAGCACAGATTTTTTATTGCTGTCTATGCAGCACAGTGTACCGTCAGATTTTCGTTAGATTCAAAATACTGTCTCCGCTGAAAATCAGACCGTATTTCTGTGCTGTGTAGACCTAGCCTTGAGATGTATTTACAAGGAAATGTGTTCAGATTGGCATCTAAATAATTCACTTAGGATATATACGTCTGTACTTTGCATTTCCAAAAATACATATTTTGCTGAACATAGCTTCAAATCTAGACATAGGACACCATATACCTTATGGAGGCTAAAAGGCTGCCTTTTTGGCTTCTATTAGGGTGGGATATGCTTGCAAACCTTTTACTTTTTGTTGCATAAAAAAAGTATAGCAGACTGTAATTTACTATACCATGTGTCACTGCAAAAAAAGCAAGATGCGGATGTAGCAAAGCTTAACTTGACAACTTACACATGACAAAAAAGGTGACAAAAAAGGCTATCTCAACTTTTTTAATGCTTTCAATGGCTTTTGTTATGTCCAGAATTCAGATAACTAGTAGCAGTAAGTTATCTCTCCCAAATAATGTTAGCTACAATTGTATGCTGTATGATAGAAATTTTTTTAGCTTGTGAACAACTGCTGATGTCACTGTATTTTAGAGGTATATATCTACATACTGTATACTCCCAGTGAATATCTCTGACGTATAACAGAAGTATGATGTGAACACTGTTATTTACAAATGTGGAGAATTTATATGAAAGGCAAATAGTAGTTGAGCCCCATGAATCAGATTAATCTTGCATACAGTAAATCAGCAATTCTTAATATGATCTGTTATCGAATTGTAGCCATACTTGCTAATTAGCCTATGGACTGCCTCATTCACCCTTCAATATATATAGCCTTATATCAGGAATGATATAATAAAGGTAATATCAATTTTAATATGATGTGTTATCAAATGTGCAGCATGAGGCATTATTGCTGCTGTAGTCTCTTGATGAAGTCTGAATATGCAGGTTTGTAATATGTCCATTCTTCAACTGTATTTGTATCTACAATAAAGGAGAAGATGTAAAATGCTCTAATACGGACATATCACTGAGATATATTATCACTTTTTGATTATTGGGGTCTGATGTTCAGGACTCCCACTTTTCATGAGAATGAAGGGACTGTAGAATATTGTGCTGTGTTTCACAGATTTTCCCTACTGTACATTTTAGTACTCCCTGAAACTTAGCTCAATTAAAATGAGTGGGTCTGTGCTATAACACCCTGCATGACCAGTGGCCCAGAGCACTAGTGTATAGAGAAATACTTTGAAGGGGCTACATGATCCATGGGGATCTCATTCTAGAAAAATGCTATCACTTCTGTAATGAGAAGGTTGGTTTCATACATAGTATGTTTGGTAAAAACTTCACAATTTGTATGGTGTTTCTGTAAGGGACCCCAGAACCACAATAGAAAGACGGGGAAAGGAAGACAGCGCTAGGCCCCACAAAATTGACCTTGTCTACTTGCCAACCTGATCCTAGGCGGTCGGCGACAACTGGTCGTCATTCCCTTCACTAGGCAAGTAACACACAGAATAAGACAAGACAAACAAACACAAAAGAATTATCAGAACTCACTTACCTGCTTGTAAGGTGCAACACTCTGCATGGGTTAATTCACCTGGCCTGTGTCAACACCCCAGGAGAGGCTCTGCTGGTGAGTTCAGGAGGGACAGCAAAAACTGGAGTAGGCCACAGAGTGGCACGACACAGTGTGGAGGTCACGGCAGCAGCAGCATGAGGTCAGACAGTGGCACAATGACATTGTGGAGGTGGCAAAAACTGGAGTAGGCCACAGAGTGGCACAATGACACAGTGTGGAGGTCACGGCAGCAGCAGCATGAGGTCAGACAGTGGAACAATGACATTCTGGAGGTGGCAAAAACTGGAGTAGGCCACAGAGTGGCACGACACAGTGTGGAGGTCACGGCAGCAGCAGCATGAGGTCAGGTAGTGGCACAATGACATTCTGGAGGTGGCAAAAACTGGAGTAGGCAAAAACAGGAGTGTGGAGGTCACGGCAGCAGCAGCATGAGGTCAGGCAGTGGCACAATCACATTCTGGAGGAGGCAAAAATAGGGGTAGGCCACAGAGTGGCACAATGACAGAGAGTGGAGGTGCTGGCGGCAGGAGCAACAGCATGAGGTCAGAGAGTAGCACAATGACACAGTGTGGAGGTGACCGCCGCAGCAACAACAGCAGCATGAGGTCAGAGAGTGGCACAATGACAGAGTGTGGAGGTGGGTGGAAATACCAGTCCCTGGTAAAGATGGTTGGTGGCAGATGGAGAAACTGTCAGCAGATGTGTGGCATCAGGCGGGTGGCGGCATCAGAATAGTGGCTGAGGCAGGTAGTTTGAACCCAGACTCATTTCTCACAGTTTGGGTGAGGCATCATGGCTGATGTTGTCTGACGCCTAAGGCATTGGTGTGTGGAAATCCTGGCCGATCCACGCCTGATTCATCTTGACAAAGGTCAGTCATTCCACATTTCCCGTGGACAAGCGAGTTCTCCTTGGGGTAATGATGGCCCCCGCCGCACTGAACACCCGCTCTGATGCCCCACTCCTGGCCGGGCAGGACAGCTTCTCCACTGCAAACTCGGAAAGTTGCGGCCACACATCCAGTTTGGCTGCCCAATAGTCCAGCGGATCTTCTAACTGGGGGGGGGGGGGCAGAGTGCTGTCCAAGTAGGGCACCACCTGTTGGTTCAGGGTCTGCTCCAGGTCTTGCTGCTGCTGCTGGCGACTGCCCTCCTCACTAGGCGGGTGAAGGAAGCTGCTCATCAGTGACTCCAGACTTAGGTTGCTGCTGATGGAGCTGGTACTGCTCCTACCCCCCCACCTTCCCCCAGCAGCCGCGGCAGTAGTACGTGAGCGCTGAAGAACCCACCGGTCAGACCTGTCAGAGGAGGGACGATGCCGCACATAGGCAGCGGCCAACTGACTACGGAGGATTTCCCTATAGTATTTGAGTTTGTCCTCCCTCTCAGCAGCTGGGAAAAAGGCTCCCATTTTGGACCGGTAGTGAGGGTCCAATAGGGTGGAGAGCCAGAAGTCATCCCTCTGCCGGATGGTGACTATTCGTCTGTCACTAGCCAGGCAAATCAGCATGCTGCGGGCCATCTGCACAAGTGACTCCGAGGGGCTCCCTGCCTCCATCTCCACTGTATACTGCCACGGTGCTTGCGGGTCATCTGCCTCGTCTTCCTCATCTCCATCTACCTCCTTCAGCTGCTCCTGCTCCATGTCCTCCTCCTCCATTTCAGTCCCCACCGGACTCATGTGGCCACGAGATGTAGTCGCCACGTCTCCAGTCCCCTGCCCAGACAGATTTTTCAGCATCTGTTCCAGGACATGAAGCAGTGGAATGACGTTATTCATCCCGTAGTCCTGGCTACTGACAAATAACGTCGCCTCCTCGAATGGCCTCAACAAACGGCAGGTGTCACGCATGAGCTGCCACTGGCTGACATCAAAGTTACACAGGGGAGTACTTCTGTCTGCCTGGATCATCAAAAAATCGTTAATGGCCTTTCTCTGTTCATACAGTCGGTCCAACATGTGCAGGCTGGAATTCCAACGGGTGGAAACATCGCATATCAGAGTGTGTTGGGGGAAGCCGTTCTGCCGCTGCAACTCGAGGAGGGTGTTCCTGGCTTTGTACGAATGGATAAAGTGCATGCACAGTTTCCTGGCCATTTTCAGAATGTTGTGAAGATCAGTGGAAGACTTCAGGAACCTTTTCACAACCAGATTGAACACTTGAGCCAAGCAGGCTGCATGGACGATCCCTCTTCGGTGCAGCGCGGACACTATGTTACTCCCATTGTCCGACACCATGGTTCGGATTTGCAGTTGGCACGGAGAAAGCCACACCGATTTCTTGCTGCATGACGCGGAGCAGTTCCTCCCCTGTGTGACTTTGTTCGCCGAGGCAAGCCAGTTGTAGAACTGCGTGACACCGCTGTGCTCTACACATGTGGGATGATGGAGCAGTACTTGTGGAGGCTGAGATGGTGGTGGTGGTGGAGGAGGAGGAGGCGGACATTGGTGCAGGAGCAGCAGTTTGACAATGTGGAGGAGAAAGCGGCGTCTCCTGTCCAAGTTGTTGGTGTGCCTGGGCCGGAAGCACATTCACCCAGTGGGCCGTAAAGGACATGTACTGGCCCTGACCGTAGTTACAGCTCCAGACGTCCGCGCTGCCATGCACCTTGGAACAAACCGATAAGCTTAAGGACTGACCCACCTTCTGTTCTACATATTTATGAAGTGCTGGTACTGCCTTTTTGGAAAAGAAATTACGGCTTGGAACTCTCCATCTCGGCTCGGCACAAGCCATTAGTTCTCTGAATGGTGCCCTGACCGTAGTTACAGCTCCAGACGTCCGCGCTGCCGTGCACCTTGGAACAAACTGATAAGCTCAAGGACTGGCCTACCTTCTGTTTTACATATTTATGAAGTGCTGGTACTGCCTTTTTGGAAAAGAAATTACGGCTTGGAACTCTCCATCTCGGCTTGGCACAAGCCATTAGTTCTCTGAATGGTGCAGAGTAGAGATGGGCGAATCGATTCTAACAAAGTGGAATTCGTTTAGAATTTCAGGAAAACTTCGGTTCGGAACGAAGTCGAACTTTGGGGTACTTCGGGTGAACGAAGTGTGCTTTTGATTGATAAAAGGGCTGCGAGCACATGGCGCACATGGGGCAAAGCCTCTGGAGGAAAAAGGGGCATACCTGCATGACATGCAGAGGGAAGCCAATCAGAGACCGTCACCGCCTAATAAGTCGGGCCGACGCCGGAGTCACACTCCTCTCACTGTGCTATAGGGAAGGTGTGCAGGGCTGAAGCTCTTACTGAAGAAGGATTTTTATACAGCGATTTTTTGGGGGTGTCTCAGTTGTCCAAGACTTTTCTTTAATTTTCTTTTTCAATTTTTTTGGGGTTTTTGGGATCTGAAATCCAGTGTGTTTCCCACTGCAGTGAAATTTTCATTCAATTCCAAGGGGGTCAAGCCAGTTCCTGTTGTTTTAAATTTAAAAAAAACAGCTTTTTTTACAAACAAAACCACGTTTTTGGGCTGCTCAATTCTATTACGCAATTACATCCGGGGGTTAATTAAGCGTTGTTTTGCTGGGTGCTCCCAAAAAACGTCTTTTTCAACGCCAAAATACAAAAATTTTTCCTGTACCCTATTCACAAGAAAAGGTTTAAATTCAACTGTACTCTTGTTGTGTGACGTAGAAAAAAAAGAAATTGTAAACGCTAAAAAGTACTAGTTTGTGCGGTCAATTCTTTGGCGCAATTTACATGGGTTAAATTTAAACGTTGTTTTGCGGGGTGCTGACCCCAGAAACGTCTTTTTCAACGCCAAAATATAAAAATTTTTCTTGTCCCAAATTCACAAGCAAAGGTTAATAACAACTGATCTCTTGTTTGTGGGTAAAAACACGCAAAATTGTAACACGCTCAAAGCTACAGTTTGGGGGGCTCAATCTTTGGCGAAATTTTACATCCGGGGGTTAATTAGCGTTGTTTTGCGGGTGTCTGACAAAAATAAACTGTCTTTTTAAACGCCAAAATACAAAAATTTTTTCCTGTAGTTTAATTCACAAGCGAAGGTTAATTAAAACTGTATCTCTTTTTGGGGTGGCGAGAAAACACACTTTTGAACACGCCAAAGCACTAGTTTGTGCGGTAAATTCTTTGGCGAAATTTTACATCCAGGGGTTAATTAAGCTTGTTTTGCGGTGTGTAAAAAAATTTTAAACCCGCCCTTTTTCAACCCCAAAAATATTACATTTTTCCGGGCCAATTTCTTTCCCCCAAATTTTTAAATTAACCCTGTTGGCTTTTACATTTAGTAAAAACACAGTGTTTTTAAACACACATACAAGTAAATTTTTTCCCGGCCATTTGTGGAGCGCAATTTTTCCAAGGGTTACCCAGCTTGTTACTGGGTTCATTTGGAGTCAAAAACAGGGGGTAATTTTTAATATACAGTATCATCATCAAAACAGTGCTGTACTTTTTGAACAAAAAGTTGTCAGACAAAGGTGGGAGGTCTGCACCCGTGAGTGGAAGTGGCCAAACATTCCTGCAACAGGCCCCGGGCGCAGCACAGCAAGGGACTCGCAGCAGGGGGAAATGGGGAGGCCACAACTGCCGCTGTCACTAAAGGGGCCCGGGTGTTCAGCAAACCCAAGGGTTTTTGATTGGTTACTAGGTCTCCTTTCCCCCCCAGATGACATCTGACAACTCCCGCCAGAGTCGGTGGGAACCCAGACACAACCATTATTGGGATGGGGCCCGGGGGGGGGGTCAGCGCCCCACCGTCCTCACCCCCCCTCTGTCCCATCCGGTTCCCCCCAGCCAAATCTATAGTGGTTGGGCTCAGCGCCAAATAGCGAGGGTGAACAATTTTTTGGGGCAGTCAGCAGCTCTTGGCAGTGAAGAAATGGGGGAATTCGCCTGCTTCTTCAGTAGGCGGGAAAAAAATTGGGGGAGAGTGGCAGGGAGGGGTTTGTGGAGAGGTCAGCCCGGGATACCCCAAAACCGGTGATGAGGACAGCAGTGACGATGAAACACAAATAAAAGAGATGTAGCCCACCGCACTTGGGAGCCGGCTTATCATCGCAGAGAAGAGGGCGTAGCTTTCGCGTCAGGGAGCGCGCAGCCCCAAGTGGGGCGTGGGCCATGAAATCAGCGATAAGCAGTGGAGGTCGGGACCCAAACGGCCACGGGGGAAAAAAACCCCCTTCTCAGGTCCAAAAAAGTAGCGGCACAGGGGCTCAGCGAGGCAGCGGGGGGCAGTATCACTCGTCGGGGCGTTGGGGGAAAAAACCATACTGCGGGTGGGATTTTTTGCTAAACACCGGGGGACCCCAATAGGGTATATGTGAAAACGTGGCAAAAGGAAGCTGGCCAGGGGCTAACGTTGGGACCCGGGCCCTCTTTAACCATGCAGGTCCACCATCCGGGGCCGGGAGAAAACGTGTAGATGTGGGGGTCCATCCTGCCGCCGCAGCAACAGCAGCAGCAGTAGCGACCCAGTGGCATGCAATTGTCATGGTCGGCCGCTGCACCCTGCTGCCCCTGAGAGGCCTTTTCCCATGCCTGCCAGGGGCCGTGGCGCGTGGCTATCGTGTGTACCCACCCCGGCCCACCCTCACCCACGCGGCTCGGCTTACCTGCCCCAGCATCCGGTGATCGCGGCTCCTCGACTTCTGTCCCGGACCGTCACGTGTGGCAATGCGCCCCCTAGCGCGCGCGCTGCGAACGGCTGTTTTAAAATTTAAAGGGCCAGATTTTCCCTTGTAATTGGCTTGATTGCCGGCGCTGTCCTATATAACTGTATCCACTCGCCCGGAACCAGTTGCCCAGATTGTTGTGGTGGCTAGTGAGAGTTTGGAGTATACCTTATGTCCGGTAAAACATACATTGGTACCGTGGCTGAATCCGTTTACCAGTCCGTTCCGCTACGTTTTCCTTGACCGTTTGCCTGGTTTGCCGGTACCTGATCCCGCCCCCCCCTTCCCTTCCCCCTCCCCCCCTGCCCCTGACCTCCTGCCTGTTCTGACTACGGCCATTGATTACGATTCTGTACACGCAGTACCCTTCCAGCCACGCACCGTCAGCAAGCACTTGTCATGGGTAACGACCTGGTAGTCCTCACGCCGCAGCAAGTCCATCGCCCGTCTTAGTGCGCGGTCGGGCTCTGTGATAAAAAACCGTGGCTACTTAGATTCCCCGGTTCCCAGCTTAGGCTTAACTACCACTCAGCTAGCGTGATGGGTCCAGCGGATCCACCGAACGTCCACAGCATGCATTGCAGCCAGTCAAGGCTACCACCAAAACGCTCGTGCGCAGAAGGGAGCCTGTTTCTCGTATTGACGATCACTCCCAGGACCAGGCAGGCTCCTGCTCCTCGCGACTCATAGGCGCCAGCAGTAATCTGTTCAGGGCAGGCGATTGCAAAGAGACAACAGTTATGAGTCCAATCCATCCTAAGGTGCAGCAGCTGACCGTCTCCTGTCCAAGTTGTTGTACTTGGGCACGTCACCTCGCCTTTCCAAAATTGGTTTGGACCTCTGGCACCGATGAGGTGAAGTAACTAATGTCTTTAGTTCCCGAGCCTAGATGGTAGAGTTCCAAGCCGTAATTTAATTTTCCTAAAAATGGCAGTACCACGAGCACTTCTAAATATAGTAGGAACAGAATCGGAGGGTCAGGTCCTTGAGCTATCGGTGTTGTTCCAAGTGCACGTGCAGCGGCGGACGTCTGAGCTGGTAATCTATGGTCCAGGGCCAGTAACATGTCCTTTACGGCCCACTGGGTGAAATGTGCTTCCAGCCCAGGCACTACCAACAACTGGACAGGGAACGACTGCTTATCTCCTCCACTTTGTCAAACTGCTGCTACCTGCTCCAATGTCGCCTCCTCCTCCTCACCACCATCACCATCTCAGCCCAACAGGTACTGGCTCCATCATACCACATGTGTGAGTCACTATCGTGTCACGTGCAGTTCACACCTGTACAAGCCTCGGGTGAACGAAGTTACACAGGGGAGGGAACTCGCTGCCGCTTACAATGCAGCAAGAAATCGAAGTGTTGACTTTCTCCTGTGCGCCAACTGCACAATACGGAACATGGAGAGACGAGACAATGGGAGGAACATGGTGTCCGCGCTGCAACCGAGGAGGATGGTCCAGATGCGCCCTGCGATGGGGCGCACCTTGTAAAATCTGGTTGAGAAAAGGTTCCAGAAGTCTACACACACCGGTCTTCAGAACATGTCTGAAAATGGCCAGAACTGCTGCCAATTGCACCTTGATCATGTCGTACAAAGCCAGGAACACCCTCCTCCAGAGGGTTGCACAGCGGCAAGATACGTCCTTGCTCCCCAACACACCTCATGATATCGATGTTTCCACCACACGCTGGAATTTCCAGCCAGCACGCTTATCCTCGTCGCCTCCATCTCGCACACCTTGTGAGGACCGACTGTTAATGAACAGTTGAAAGGCCATATAACGTTTTTTTTGACATCTGATCCATGCGAGACCAGAATACTCCCCCTGATGTAACTTTTATGTCAGCCCGAGTGCAGCTCATGCGTGATCACCTGCCGTTGTTGATGCATTCGATGGAGGCGAACGTTATTTGTCGAGGTCGCCAGGAGCTTTACGGAATGAAGAACATCATTCCACTGCTTCAAAATGTGTCCTGTAACAGATGCGAAAAATCTGTCTCTTGGCAGGGAGACTTGCGGAGAGCGGTGGCGACTACATCTCGTGAGCCACATGAGTCCCGGTGGGACTGAAATATAGGAGGAGGAGGTAGGAAGAGACAATTTGGAGCAGAAGGCATGTCTGTGAAATGAGAGGATTTTCGCTACCCAGGTGACAAGAGAGAGGAGCAGAGCGCAGCTAGAGGTAGGTGGACATGGAGTGATGTAGGGACAGAACGAGGCAGATGACCACCCAAGCACCGTTGCAGTATACAGTGGAAATGGAGGGGCATGGAGCCCCGCTCGAGTCTCACTTGTGCATGAGATTGCCCGCAGCATGCATTATTTGCCTGGCTTAGTGACAGCCGAACTAGTCAGCCATCCGTCAGAAGGATGACTTCTGCTCTCCAACCAATGATCGCCTCGCTAACCAACGGTCCTAAAATGGGAGCGCTTATTTCCCAGTCTATTGAAGGAAGACAAACTCAAATACATAGGGAAATCCCTCCGAAATCAGTATGGCTGCAGTCCTAGTGTGCGCATCGTCCCCTCTCTGACAGGTCTGACCGGGGGTTCCCTCAGCGCTCACTGTACTTAGACTGCCTGCGGCTGCTGGGGGTAGGTGGTGGGGTAGGAGCAGTAACACACACACACACACACACACACACTACAGTCAGAGTCACTGATGAGCTGCTGTCCTTCACACGCCCTTAGGTGAGGAGCGGGGCAAGAGTCCCCGGCAGGCAGCAGCAGCAGCATCAGGACCTGGAGCCAGTCCCTGAAACCAACAGGTTGGGCCTACTTGGACAGCACGTCCGCCACCGTCAGTCTAGAAGATCCGCAGGACTACTGGGCAGCCAACTGAATGTGTTTCGCAACTTAGCCGTAGCTTTGCGCAGTGGAGAAGCTGTCCTGCCCGGGCCAGTAGTGTGGCATCAGAGCGGGTGTTTCAGTGCGCGAGGGGGGGCCATGTATACTCCGGCCAAGGAGAACCTGCTTTGTCCTCTGTGAACATGGTGTGAACGACTGAAGCCTTTGTCCAAGAAGAATCCAGTGTCTGTGGTATCGGCCAGGATTATACCACACACCAATTCCTAGGCGCAGTCTGTGTTCAAACTACCTGCCTCATCCACTATTCCGATGCCGCAACCCCCCTGATGCCACACATCTGCTGACTAGTATTCTCCATCTGCCTACCACCATCTATTACCAGGGACTGTATTGCCACCCACTCAACACTGTGTCATTGGTGCCCACTCTATGACCCTCATGCTCGCTGTCTGCATGTTACCCCCCCCCCCCCCCCTGCCCACGCCCCCCCCCGCCCCGTGACATCCACACTTGTGACATTTGGCCACTGTCTGAGCCTCATGTGCTGCTGTGGCTGCTGCCATGTCCTCCACACTGTGTCATTGGGGTGCCACTTTCCTGACCTCGATGCTGCTGCCGAGCCGTAGACCTCCGCTTCCTCATCATTGTGTCCAGACCCCACTTCGGTAGGCTCCTCCTTCTTTTTTCACCTACATAATGTCATTGTGCCACTGCCCGGATCTCATGCTGCTGCTGTCGTGACCTCCACACCTGTATCATTGGCCACTCTGTGGCCTAATACTGTTTTGCCCGGCCCGTCCTAATAATGACATTGTCCACTGCCTGACCTCCTACTAGCATCCGCGTGACCTCCACACTGTGTGAGTGTGCTACCTGTGGCCTAATACTGTTTTGTTGCCGCCTCCAGATGTCATTGTACCACTGCCTGACATCTCATTGCTTCTCGTGGCATGTCGTGAAAACGTCCACACTGTATCGTTGTGCCATTTTCATTTGCTCTGTGGCTAATACTGTTTTTCCGCCTCCAGAATGTCATTATGCAACTGCTGATCTCATACTGCTGCTATCGTGACCTCCACACTGTATCGTTGTGCCATCTACTGTGGCCTAATACTGTTTGCCGCCTCCAAAGTCTATTGTGCCACTGCTGATCTCATACTGCTGGCCGTTGCCGGGTGACCTTCCACACTGTGTGATTGGTGCCACTTCTGTGGCCTAATACTTTTTAGTCCGCCTCCATAATGTATTGGCCACTGCCTGATTCTCATACTGCTTCCTGCGGGCCGTTTCCTCCACCGCTTTTTGATGAGCCACTCTGGGCCTAGATACTTTTTTGCCGCCTCCAGAATGGTCCATGTGCCACTGCCTGATCTCATGCTGCGCTGTATTGACCTTCCACACTGTATCGATTGTGCCACTCTGTGGCCTAAAACTGTTTGCCGCCGTCCAGAATGTCATTGTTCCACTTCCGATGATCTCATTCTGCTGCTATTACGTGCCGTCCACACTGTATCATTGTGCCACTTTCTGTGGCCTAATACTGTTTGGCCGCCTCCCAGAATGTCATTGTGCCGACTGCCTGGACCCTATGCTGCTGTGGCAGCCGCCGTCACCTCCCACACTTGTCACGTAATGTTGCGACCATGAGCTCTCATCTGTGTTTTTTATCCAGTTTTCGCTGGCATGACTTTAATCAGGCTGAGCATTCCCGATTGAGGTTTTTTGTCAGTTTTGCCCTCTTAAGTGCCCAGGGAATTTTATAGTGAAGCGATTCTAAGAGCGGCGGCAGTCATCTGCGTGTCATACTAAAACACAACATTGTATGAAGACCAATCCAAGCTCCCTCTGCATATTTAAGCATGGCACAACGTTCTACAGAACCCTGCAGGCTCTGTGCAGTTTGGAAATAGCTGCTTTTTAACGCGATTCGTGCCGAAGTAATTCGGAACGAAACGAATTTTGTCGGAAAATTCGGCGAAGTGACCAAATCGAATATTTGAGAAATTCGCCCATCTCTAGTGCAGAGTCCACCATTTGGAAATGGAGGGACTGCAGTACCAACAACTTGGACAGGAGTACGGTCAGCTGCTGCACCTTAGGATGGTTGGACGCATACTGTTGTCTCTTTGCAATCGCCTCGCTGAACGACTGCTGGCGCCATGAGTAGCGAGGAGCAGGAGCATCTGGACCGGGAGATGATGGCAAAGAGAAACAGCTCCCTTCTGCAGAGGTGGTGGAGCCTTGACTGGCTGCAATGGCATGTGTGCCACTGGGCGCTGCTGCTGCTGCTGCGGCGGCAGGATGGACCACCACATCTGAGCCACGTTTCTCCCAGGCCACCGGATGGGGACGCTGCATGTGTTGACGCAGGGCCGTGGTGCCAACGTTAGCTCCCTGGCCACGCTTCACTTTCTGCCCACAGATTCTACATATACCCATATTCGGCTCCTCTGGTGTCTTAGCAAAGAACTGCCACACCGCCGAGTATCTGATTTTACCGCCAACGCTCCGCACTGAGTGACTACTACCACCGCTGCCTTGCTGAGCCCCTGTGCCGCTACTTTCTTGGACCTGCGAAGCGGGTTTTCTACCCCGTGGCCGCTTGGCTCCTGACCTCACACTGCTGCTTCCCTGCTGACTCACGGCCACACAACCCACTTGCTGGCTGCGCCGCTGCCTGACGCCCTCTCCTCCTGACGATGATGAAGCCCTTGCTTCACCTGGCTCCCAAGTGCGGTCGGCTACATCATCATCTATTTGTGTTTCATCGTCACTGCTGTCCTCATCACCGGTCTTGGTATGCAGAGGCTGACCCCTCACAACATGACCTCCCATGCCACACTCCACATCTATACTTTGCCACCTACTGCAAGAAGCAGGGGATATTGGCCCCATTTCTTCGCTGCCAAGTAGCTGCTGACTGCCCTCCTCAAATTGTTCATCCTCGCTATATAGTGGCGCTGAGCCCAGACCACATAGTAGATCTCTGGCTGAGGGAACCGGATGGGACAGAGGCGGGTTGAGGACATTTGAGGGCTGCTGACCTGCTCCCAGGCCATGTCAACTAAGGGTTGTGTCTGACGTTCCCACCGACTCTTGGCTGGGGTTGTCAGATGTCATCTGGGAGGAAGTGGATGACCTTGTCAACCAATCAAGAACCATTGGGTTGCTGAACAACACACGGCCGCTAGATGACAGCGGCAGTTGTGGCCTCACCAAGTGACCCTGCTGCGACATCCCTTGCTGTGCTGCGACTGGCTGCTCCAGGAATGTTTATGCCAATCCTCGCAGGCGAAGAGCCTGCCACTCTTGTTGACTACGTTTGTTCTAAAATGTACGACACTGTGAGAAGATATCTGTATATGATAATAACCCTGTTATTGACTCCAAATTAACCCAGTAACAAGCTTGGGTAACTTGATTAAATGGCCTCCACAAATGGCAGGAAAAATTACTTGTGTTGTCGTTTAAAAACCTGTGAATTTTACTGAATGAAAGCACAAACATGGCTAATAATCTCGGATTTAAAAAGACGGTTTCTTTTGTGACCACAAACAGCAGTAACAAGCTTAGTTAACCTCTGGATGTAAATTGCGCACAATAATGAGCACCAAAAACTACCAGCTTTGTTGCTTTAAAAACTGTGTATTTTACTAATGTAAAACAAAACAGGCTAATTAAATCTCGATTATTAAAAAGACGGTTTCTTTTAGTGACCACAACAGCAGAACAACGCTTAATTAACCTCTGGATGTAAATTGCGCAAAATAATTGAGCAACCAAAAACTACCAGCTTTGTAGCAGGGTACAATGGCGTGTATTTTACGGTACACAACAAGAGAAAAACTTGTAATTAACCTTCGGTTATGAATTATGCTACAGGAAAAATGTCTTTTTTGGCGGTGAAAAAGACGGTTTCTTTTAGTGACCACAACAGCAGAACAACGCTTAATTAACCCCTGGATGTAAATTGCGCAAAAGAATTGAGCAACCAAAAACTACCAGCTTTGTAGCATGTTACAATGGCGTGTATTTTACGGTACACAACAAGAGAAAAACTTGTAATTAACCTTCAGTTATGAATTATGCTACAGGAAAAATGTCTTTTTTGGCGGTGAAAAAGACGGTTTCTTTTAGTGACCACAACAGCAGAACAACGCTTAATTAACCCCTGGATGTAAATTGCGCAAAAGAATTGAGCAACCAAAAATGAAGTGGTATTTGGATTGTAAAAACGCTGTTTCTTTAAATGAATACAACAGGAACAGGCTTAGATAACCCTTGGATATTCAATGTGCTGTGAGCAGATAGCATTAAAATGTATATGCAGCTGCATTGGATGCACACTGGACTTCAGTTCCAATACCCCACAAAATCAGAATTAGAACGTTAAGAGAAGCAGTCTCTGAGACAAGCTGTGACACCCCCTAAAAATCGCTGTATAAAAATGAGTTCTTTAGTAAGAGATATCATAAGCAGCCGTGGCAGCACCTTCCCTAATCAGTACAGTGAGAGCGGTATGAGCTCCCAGCGTCGCGCCCTGACTTATATAGTGCGGTGATGTCACAGAATCCCGCTGGTCTCTGATTGGCTTCATCTCTGCACATGTCATGTAGGCTATGCCCTTCTTCCTCCCAGAGTTCTTTGACCCATGTAACGCCATGCGCTCGCAGCCATTTTATCAATCAAAAGCACACTTCGTTCACGCGAAGTACCCCAAACTTCGACTTCGTCCAGAACCGAAGTTTTCCTGAAATTCTAAACGAATTCCACTTCGTTAGAATCAATTCGCCAATCTCTAGTCATGTCCCTTCTCCAGGGTCCCCACCCCCTGGAGTGGGCATTCTCATCACCTCCTGACTTGCCAGAGGCCCCTATCCGATTCCCTGCAGGTTGTGGCAATTGATTCTACCCCATTGGTTAAGGGCACTATTCAGCATTGTATTCCTCAGCTTGAGATGTGGGTAGGGTCAATCGGGAGAAATGTATTCTGTTTATTATGGAGGGGTTATTATGGAGGTTTATTATGGAGGGGTAAACCGCTGATGAGGTTTAGGGGTTGCCTAGCTTCAGAAACACAACCCTGTGCTTGACTGGAATTCTGAAGAATAATTTAGGTGGGGTAAACATTGTATAAACAGATGTTTCCCAATCATACTTGGTAATGCGAAAGTAGAACAGATTCCTGCCTTTTTTCATGACTTTGATGAGGCCTTTTCTAAGACAGAGTCAGAGACTACCTCCTCATAGAGCCTACGACTGTGCCATTGACCTGTTGCCTCTCATGAAATTTCCTGGAGGCAGGATATACAATTTATCTAGTCCAAAGAGGCTTGCCATGAAGCAATACATTGCAGAAAGTCTACAGAAAGGTCATATCTGGCCTTCTGTGTCCCCTATGGGTGCAGACTTCTTCTTTGTAAAAAAAAAAGATGGAAGCCTCTGTCCATACATTGCACTTCTTAGTTCGGAGCAGGGGCAGTCGTCTCCCAGGGATCGGCTACAATGACTAATCTCCGCCCTTGTGCCTGCTTTTTCCTCAGCTAAAAGAGAAATTATGACATTGGGAACTGATAATTGTTGGCTATTAAGTGGGCCTTCAAGGAATAGCGCCACTTCCTTTAGGGTGTCCAACACCAAGTCACGGTCCTAACTGATCATAAGAACCTTACCTTTTTAGAGAATGCTAAAAGGCTGAACCACATCAGGCATGTTGGGCATTGTTTTTTACTTGCTTTAACTTTGTTGTTACCTACAGGCCGAGAACTAAGAAAGCTGATATTAAAGCTGATGCGTTATCTAGAAGCTTCTGTGCCTGTCAATCACCTCGGGAGGATCCAGTACCAATTTTGCCTAAGGAGACTGTTGTCTCAGCTATATCCCCTGACTTAGTCACTGAGATTAAGACCCACCAGGAAATGATAAATGCCAAATGTCCAGTTTCAAAGGTCTTTATCCCAACTCAGTTTCGGCTACGATTATTAAAATAATTACATGATTCTGGATTATCTGGACATCTCAGAGTGTCTGGCACAAAAAGACTTATTTCTCGTAACATATGGTGGCCTTCATTGTCTCAAGATGTGGGAGCCTATATAGCAGCTTGTGATGCCTGTGCTCGGGCAAAATGTTCCAGAATTCATCCTCCTGGTGAACTTTGCCCTCTATCGATACCCAAGCACCCATGGACTCACATCTCCATGGATTTTATGAACGATCTTCCTACCTCAGAGGGCAAGTCTGTTATTTGGGTGGTAGGGATCGCTTCAGTAAAATGAGCAATTTTGTACCATTAAGAGGGTTACCATCATTTAAAAAGCTTGCAGAGATTTTTATCAAACACATCATTAAACTGAATGGGTTACCCGAGAATATCAATTCTGACAGAGGAGTTAAATTCGTTTCCTGTTTCTGGAGAGCTCTCTGTAAGGCTCTGGGTATCACTGTGTCCTTCTCCTCTTCCTTCCCCCCCTAGACTAATGGGCAGATGGAGAGGGTGAACTAAACTGTTATGTAAAAACATTGTTGTTATGTCTGTGATCAGAAAGCAGACTGTGTAAAATACTTACCTTTGGTTGATTTCGCTATTAATAATCAGGATAATAGCACATTTGATATCGCTCTGTTTTACAGCAAATATGGTTTTCACCTGAGACATGCATTGTTGTCTAGTGCTACTTCTGATCCCAGTGGGGTGGATATTATCATTAATGATCTGTGCAAGTCTGGACAAAAGTTCAGAAAAACTTTATTAATGCCCAGAACATCCAAAAGAAAATGAGTGATAAAAGGCATCTTTCTGTTGGGGATAAGTGTCACGCGGTGCACCGCTGCCCACTTGCCCAGCTGTGGGCACACTTTGGTCCCCTCTCCCAGGTCTCAGCTGGGAACGAGTGGCGCCGCGGTCCGCTTGTTACTTACCTGAGCGTGCTCCTGCTCTTCCACGCTCCTCTGCCAGCCGCTGCACGCACTCCCTTTCTCTAGGGCGCATGCATGCCGGCTCTCTGAAACTTAAAGGGCCTTTTGCTGGTAATTGGTTAATTGCTGACCCTATATATTCTGGTCACCTCCCTGTGTTCCCTGCCGGATCTTTAGTGCACATTGCCTATTGAGAAAGTGTTCCATAAGCCTTGTCCGTGTTCCTGTGTACCATACCTTCCGCTTCCCGTTATCGACCATGAACCTTCGCCACCTGTCCTGACCTTCCTGCCTGTACCCGACTACGAGTTTGCCTAACGACTTTGTAACTCACTGCACCTCTTCTGCCTCCTCAAGTAAGTTGTGTCAGGGGTAGCGACCTCGTGGAAACCTGCCGCAGCAAGTCCATCCTGCCTTGTGGTGGGCTCTGATTAATACTAGGACCCATTTAGACTGTGGATCCACTCCAACAGCTGTTACAATAAGGTATATTTGTCCACCCGAAATCTTCATTTAAAGGTTGCCTCTGGTAAACTTGCTCCATGATTTGTGGGTCCTTATGTAGTTCAAGAGATGGGTAATCCAGTGACCTACCATATTAACTTACCCCCTTGTCTCCATGTCCATAACGTCTTTTATTACTCACTACTAAAAAGTTACATACCGGCTCTGACTTTGTCCTCTAAACCCACTCCTCCAGTTAAAATTGAGGATGAATTAAGTATGAAGTCACCCGTATCTTAGATTCTCACAAAGTTTAAAGGTTTTTGCAGTACCTAGTCCACTAGAAGGGATGTGGTCCTGAGGAGATGTTGTGGGTTCCGGCTAGATCCATACTTGCGGAATCTCACGACTCTCACCCAGACAAACTCCTGAACCAGATGTGGATCCGGTGGCCCTTCCTAAGAAAGGGGGGGGATACAGTCAGAACTCACTTACCTGATCAGTCTCCTGCTTGTAAGTTGTCCACACCCATGGAGAGTCTCCGCGGGTAAGTTCAGGAGTGACAGCTCTACAGCCACTCTGGACAGAAGGTGTGTCACACAGGCCAACAGGAGGGCCTGGAGACCGCATCAATCAGCTACAGAGGCAGTGTCCGGGCATCCCATTTAAACCTCCTCAGACCTTCCTGCTTTGCCTGTGAAAGGTTCTTGCTTGCTTTTTTCACCTGCGTTTTGTTACTGTGCTCTTCTGTTTACATGACCTCGGATCGTGCTCTTGAGAATGGCTAGTCTCCTGATTTGGTACCTCATTCCTGATAGTATTCTGACCGTTGGATTGTTTTCTGGTTATCTCTTCTGATTTGTGGCTTGACGTACCCGTTCTGTTGCTTACCCGAACTGATTGACAATTCTTCCACCTGACGCCTTAGAACGCCGCCCAGTTGGGGTCTACCCTATAGGGCAGATCGTCAAGTAGGCAGGGACAGTGGGCTGGGGTTCAGACAGGGCTCACTGTACCTCCCTTGACGTGGCAGGAATAGTCAGTAAAATACAGGTCAAATCGGAGGTCAAGAAGACAGACAAAGAGGTCAGCAATCCACGCAATATAATCCAATATGAAGCGCCAGCTCAAGCAACAAGAGACTATTGCGATTGATGTTCAAGAGCACAAGTGGTCTTCTTATGGGATGTCAGAGTTCCAGTCCAGGGTGTGATTGGACTTGCCCTCCATTCAGACCCCACAGAACACAAACTGGAAGGGAAGGGAGATGAGAGATGAAGGCAGCTATTACCACTCTAAACTATCTACAACCCAGCACTAGGGCTAGCAGAAGTAACCAGATGGGTATGATGGAGAACCTTTCAATCACCATACAGCAGGTACTGGAATCAGACTAGTACAAAGGAAACATATAATTCAGGCACGTAATCATGGCCAAAAGTGCAGTCTCTGCGGCACTTTATGGGCAGTGGACTGCACTGAGGCCTGAACAGGCACAGTGATTACATTTTATTTCTGGAATGTTCACCTGTGCTCATAATTATTGGGACTAGGTGTAAGTTGTTAGTCCATATAGAGATATAAAATGCACTACAACCAATGTTTTTTTCCCCAAACATAAAACGACACAGATTTGGCTTTTTCCAGGCAGTTTGTGGCTGTTTTCTCCCATACATTTAATTTTTTCCCCCGATTTGTAATGAAAAACTTTCACAGTCAAAATATGCTACTATAAACACCTCTAAGAAATGCATGTATTTTGTAAAACACCACAAAAAGCATCAAAAAGTATAAAAACAATGTGATGCATGCGTTTTTTGCAGTGTTTTTGAGCCCCCCAAAAAGCCTCAAGCAAAAAGTGGACAAGTTTCACTTGTGTTTATCATAGATATGTGTTCTTCTCAGGTCACGAGGCATTATGAGTCAGTAATATACAGTCGGTGGGTCTTATGAGCCCAAAATGATCTTACATGGAGTTGTTATACCATATACTGACATATCTGGTTAGGTTGCAGTTACAGTACATCACCCATGAATAAAATTGAGTTATTCCTATGACTGATCCTCTTTGTTTATCTATTGGGAAAAAAATAAATATTGCAACTAGTGTTGCTCGAATAGGTTTTTATTCACATTCACAATAGTATATCCAAACCTGTGAAAAAAGGTAGTTTCAGGATATCTTAAACCCAATTTTTTTTACACTAACTGTAACCCAAACCCTTTCCTTAGGTTGGGTTAGGGGTTTATTTAATTCATTTTCACATGTACCTGGATCTCTCTGCAGTGTTTGACACTGTAGATCACCACCTTCTCAGCATACTGAGCACCATTGGCCTTCAGGATACTGTTCTCTCTTGGTTCTCATCCTACCTCTCTGACTGCTCCTTCAGTGTCTCATTTTCCGGATCTACAGTACCTCATCACCTCTTCCTCTTGTTGTTGGAGTTCCTCAGGGATCAGTTCTAGTTACTCTCCTCTTTTCACTGTACACAGCCCCCATTGGACAAAACATCAGCAGATCTGGTTTTCAGTACCATCTCTATGCTGATGATACTCAGTTATACACCTCTTCACGAGACATCACTCCTGTCCTGTTACAAAACACCAGTGACTGTCTGTCCGCTCTCTATGACATCATGTACTCCCTCTATCTCAAACTAAACCTCACTAAAACTAAACTTCTTTTCTTTACGCCATCTAGTAACCAACCCCCGCCTGCTATTTCTGTTTCAGATTCTGATCTGTCCTTCACCCCGTATGTCCAATCCCTTGCCCACTCCTGTCACGTGTACCTCAAGAACATCTCCAAAATCCGTCCTTTTCTCACTGGCAACAACTCAAACTGTCATTGTTGCTCTTATTCTTTCTCATCTTGACTACTGTAACTCCTTACTTATCGGTCTCCCTCTCTGCAAACTATCCCCTCTCCAATCTCCTAAATGCAGCAGCCAGACACTACTTTCTTTCTAGCCGCTATACTGATGCCTCTACCCTGTTTCAGTCACTGCACTGGTTGCCCATGCAGTACAGAATACAGCATAAAATAATCACTCTCACCCATAAAGTTCTGCACAGTGCTGCTCCTCCCTACATCTCCTCCCTCATCTCTGTCTACCACCATACCCATTCGCTCCGCTCTGCTGCTGATATCAGGTTACATTCCTCAATCATCCGAACCTCCCATGCCCGTCTTCAAGATTTCACACGTGCAGCACCATTTCTCTGGAATATGCTACCGCGGGTGATCAGACACATTCACAACCCTCATAGTTTTAAGAGTACTCTGAGAACACATCTTCTCACTCTGGCCTATCAAGATCTCTAATTACTAACCCCCACCTGCTATCATACACGTCTGTCACTCCCTACACTAGGGCACTCACAGGCACTTATCTATATATAGATGTACTGTCTGAGTGGCAGGTTCATCTACTTTTCATGTAAACCACCCCCTATTTATGAAACGTGGCTGGACCATTGTAAACTTAGTACTTATCACCGTTCGTTTCACCCATGCATCTTAACAGATTGTAAGCTCTCGCGAGCAGGGCCCTCACACCTTGTGTCTAATCTGTAAGTAGCTTTTTAATGTGTAATGTATACTTATACCCTCTAAATTGTAAAGTGCTGCAGAATATGTTGGCGTTCTATAAATAAAGATTATTATTATTATTATTATTATTATTATTATTATTATTATTACTACATGTAAACTCCCAGTCCACTGTCACTTCAGGTCCAACATCACTTCCAGTTAACGTAACATAGGAGTTAAGGGTAACCCTAAAACCCTATGTTACATTAACCAGATATGATGTTGGACTTGAAGTGTTGACAAAGTGTGCGGACCCCGAAACGTAGCAGGTGCAAACGAGCAGGAGTGCAATGGAGACCGCACGCTCGGAACTGCAGCAGACTTCAGGCTTTTGATAGCCGAAAAAGACATTATGGTTGGACTATTATATCTCACCTAAAAGGATTACTCTTATATATATGGAAGAAAAGTGATTACTGTACAGAGAATGTTTTATGCAAGTGATATTAAACTTATATAAAATGATCTAAAGCATATAAGTATTTATATATGGCAACTTCATATATATCGAGAAATGTTTAAAGGATAAGGGAAAATCCTATATGTTGCCGCTGCAAGAGAGTAATCGGTGATGTGATTGAGTTTAAAGAAAGAAGGTGGATAATTGAAAGTGTGGACTAGAAATGTAGTCAGACTAGGATTGATGGTTGCAATTAGGAGTTAGGGTTAATGCTATGACACGTTAAATAGGTGTGACATTGGACCAAAAGTGATACCAGATTGAAAGGCCCTTGGAAACATAAGTTCATTCATAAAAAGTGTAACACACTCTAACCCTAACTTCAATTTAGAGTTATAGTAGGTTTTTAAGTGATTTTCACTAACATGTAGAGGAATCGCGGAATAGTGGAACATTAACTTCATGCATAATAAAGCGTAAAAGGAACCCTAACTCCAACTTAAAATCAAGGAGGATTTTTAGTCGATTTTCACTAACGTTTAATAGAACTTGAATCAAATTTGACATCAACCCAAATCCAAATTGTAACAGTAATTGTGAAAATCACAAAAGATCTGACAACTTGTAGGAGATACTATATAGCCGTAGTCTAGGATAGGCCACAGTAAGTATCTTAAAGATGCCTTAAGTTATAGCGGTCTTTCTTTGTGACAGATTTCCTTTAAGAGAAAAGTAATAACACAACTGACATAAATACACAACCAAATACAGACAAAACAATATGTATCTAGTGACCTATTTCTATACTGTAATGTGACCATGGCTTTATGTAGCAATTACCACTTGAATAGGTTGAATTTTCTAAAACATTCATTAATTAATCCTACTGTAAAGCCTTTGAAAGCCATTACACAAGAAGAATGTTATTTCTATGTTGATTATCATCTTTGCACCATTTATAATATATCAACTCTATAAAAGTTAATGGAATAACAATCAACATTCATGTGTTTTTAAAAGATAACAAGAGCAGGTCAGCCAGACCTCTGTTACTGACATGTTAAGTAGCAAAAACAATGCTGCAAAGGGGAACATACAGTATGCAGCCATCTGTCTAACTCCAGCATCAGCATTGGTACTGGCAGAGTTAAATGCTTCTGTTCATTTCCCAACAGCCCCTCCTCCACTCCCACATCAGCTTGTGTGTCAGCTGCAGCACCAGGGAGATAGAGTGCTGACTGCAATGTATCAGCTTTAAACACAGCTGCACTCCACTGCTTGGGGGGCTTGCTTACATTCTACACAGAAAATGGGGCATCCCAAAAAGACTTGCAATGCAGCTCCTTTTATAGAAAGCAAGCATCTCAATAATCACAAAGTATTTCATATTACAGGTCTTGACACACAAAAGAATACTCTGTATATTTATGTATTTGTGCGTGTGCATATGTAAATATATACACACACATATATATATACCTATATATATATATATATATATATATATATATATATATATATATATATATATTTTATATATACATACATATATACACACCACCTCTACAGATATTTCGGTATCCAACTCTGTCTCTCCCTCTCTATATAATATATATATAGATATAAAGTATATACTCCTGTGTAGGACAGGATTTTTAATGTGCAGTTTCATAACTGCATATATATATATATATATATATATATATATATATATATATATATATATATATATATATATATATATATATACTCTCATTTGTGCGTAAGCCATCCACACAGCTGGAGAGAGACAACATAAACAAATAAATAAATAAATAATAAATAAATAAATAAACAAATTGAAGACAATACATAATAAAAAAACAAAGGCAATCCCACAGTGCTTTCAGCTGCAGGATACTAGAGTCCCAGCACAGAACTACTAGGTATTATAACACAGTGGTATCCCTGGGTGCCTCCTCCCCTCCCCCAGCACTCCTGTACTCCATGCTTTGTTGTGGATGATAAATCACAAGCAGCCAGTCCCATTGGGCACAGGTGTACTGGGGCACATTCAGGTCATAGCCAGATGTGCTGCTTTTCCTGCCGATGCACATGTTGCAGAGTAAGCCAGGGTCACTTTGCTGGTCCAAAGGACTCATACGGTGTCCTTGATTGTCATTCGCCGGGATCTCCTTCCTCCCTTGCCCCTGCCCATCTGGGGGATAGTAATACATGGGATGGGCGATGCAGGATGTATTTGTGCTGCTAGATTGGATATTCAGGGCAGCATCCTAAGCAGGGAGCCAATCGGCTGCCAGAGCTGAGCTGTGTCCTGCCTTCCCACAGGAGGGATGCCGGAGAGGCTGCAGTGTGCTGCTGATGCTGCTCCACTCCTAGCAGCCTAGTGTCAGCTCAGCTCAGTCTACTCTATTACCCACAGCACAAACTTAGGGGGTGAAGCAATTTATTTATTGCTGATTCTGAGTGTGCCTACAGTCCCAGGGCTGCTTGTTAGAAAGATCAGCTGTCATCTAGGCAGATTCCCATTCTTCTCTTCCACTGCACATACCTATTGTGTGCCTGCTCCAGTCTGTGAGCAGCAGGGAAGAGAGTGATTCCTTGTAGACAGTGTTACCGACAAGGCAGAGCTGAAGGACACCCATCTGCTGCAGGTAAGTCGTCATCTACTGCTTGTCATGTCTTATCAATAAGTGTGGTATACCCTGCTAGGTCTGTGCTTTAGGTGAGAGCACATGCTACCCAGATTAGTCTATATACTGATGTACACATACATGTAGATGGCAGGAAGACAACACAGGGTTACATTTCATTATGAGTGAAAGGCATAGTGTGTGTCTCTTTCCATAATATTACGAGGTCTTTATAAAATATTCATTGCTGCAATGTCCAAAGAAGCAAATCACCAAGCTGCTATGGTTGGGCAGAGGCACACAATCCTCCATCAACTTGCCTTTCCTTTTATTCTTCCCGGAGTTTCTTTTTTTTGTCCTTTTTTTTTACTTGACATGCTTGGCTAAAAAGCCCGGTGATTACTTAATTGCTGCTGATTGCAAGTGTCAACCATCTGACATCTGCTGCTCTTCAGTTCTAAATAATAAGATGGAAACACCCTAGAATGCTACAGTGTTCATCAAACCCCAGATGAGTGGATGTATTGCCACTGATCATTGGGGTCCTTGATTTTTTGGGAGGAATAAGACGTGTCCTGTTTTGTATGTTGGTTCCAGTACCCTCAAAATGATTGAAATGCTATAAATACCATGCATAACCCCACCACAGTGTGAAGTCAGCAAAGAAGAGTAGTTAGGGTTTCTCCAGGAACAGCCTGGGACACTATAGCCACAGTACAAATAAGCACATTCAAACTTGCATAGGACAGACCTTGGCAAGCTGAGAACTCATCGCAAAGCTGGAGACAATATGTAAATAGGACAAGGAGGTTATCTTCTTGGTTATATGTACCTACTATGTTTGGGAGGGGTGATGGTGGGTGTTAAAAAGGGGGGTGTGGGTGTTGTCCATCGGTTGTGAATGGGTGGAGATAAAATATGAATGGGGTCAATGACTAGGAACCTGAAGATTGAAACTTTATGCACACCCTTTTATAATTAAATGTCTTTCGTAGACAGAACATTGGTCATTCAGCAACCTGTAAATCAATCACCAGTGATAGAAGCCTTCAACCATAATTCATCAGACCCAGCTGGATGATTTCTGTTAGATAGGAAGTACTAGTGCAAAATCTCTAGGTAAATGTATCTGGAAGGCTTTCCAAGTATAGTCTTAAATGAGCACACACAGTTGGCTGCAGTCTGCAGGCAGATGTTAGCACACTAATAAATCTTATTTTTATTGTCACTGAGATGTCAGATCTTCCTTTTTTATTTAAAAAATTAGTTTTCAAGCAAATGAAGTGTCTTCATTTATAAAAAAAAATTCTTTAAGGACACATAACCTGTCCCGTAGTGGAAGCTGTGTTTATGGTGTAACAACATTTTGAGGAATAAATACTTCTACTGTAAGACTGGTCCGCTACTGTTTGCTTATCCAGTCTTATTTTGCTTTTTATCTGCAGCTATGTGTGATGCATGACAGTAACCACATCAGCACATTTTCTCCACTGCATACTCCATTCTCTTAATGTACTCATATATGGTTTTCAGGCTAGCATCTAAAAGTATGCCATGATCTGTAAATCTTCCTCTGGCTATAACCTTCTTACTACAAGGACAAAAGGGCTATAATTCAATTGCCTTATGTTCATTAGTGACATGTATGTATACTGTACGTTACAATTAGCAGCCATTTGTCATGTTATAATGGGGGCAGAGGAGGCACAGTAGCTGAGCTCTGACTGTTTACAGCAATTAATTCCTTGTAGGTTTTTAATTGTCTGAACATTAAATTTCATTTTGACACTAAAACTATAGATAGTGAAATATTAGAACCTTAACATATCGAAATGATATCTAGGGCAAATGTCAGCTATGTAATGATATTCAGGTTGTCTGTCCTGGTAGAGAGATCGGTTTACCTACTGTAAGACTACAGTGTACAATATGCAGACTTGTACAAATATTACATTCTGCCTGTGTAAAGTATTGTACAATAGTATGCTTTCATTGTGGTATAGAGAAAAGGATCACTGGTGGTGACTCTAATAGTTTTTTTTATCTAGAAATTGTGTACATACGTTGGTTGTATGCCACAGTATACTACAGACTGCAAGCAGCCTCTTAAGATGCTAGAGAGTACTGAATACAGATCTAAAATGGGAACTATAATCTACAGCGTACTGGGTATTATGTAGAGCTGTAATCTAAATAATGTGTGTCATCTATGTGTGTGTAAATTTAATTGACTTTTTTTGCTAACATAAATTGTTTAAATTTACAAAAGCAAATAGGTGGAAGAATCTGAAGTAAAGTTAATATATTAATCTTATTCCATGGATTTCACTGCAAAATGAAGCACTCTTATACCACACCACATATGCCACATTAGCGTTATCACCTTTCTGACCTGTTGCTTTTATGCTATGAAAAAAATTCCAGAACCTCGGCAGAAACCCATTGGACTCCTGTATATGGCATTTGTATATGGAAGTAATGTAACTTATATGCCTCTGATTTCATATGAAGGCACAATTCTTTATGAATCCCTCATTAACTAGTTGTGGATTCTCCTATTCTAGGAGAAAATGCTTCCTCAGTACATTGCTATACATACTAGAGATTAGAAGACTACTGTCAGTTCTGCCAATGGTCCGTTTAATTGTGGTGTTTTATCACCACCATTTTACAAAAACTCCAGACCCCCAAAATAATTTCGACCTCAATCTAGACCCCTAATTTTAACCCTACCCTACACCAGACCCCTAAACAATATGAAGTTTACTGTCATGGAGACAAGTCTCTGTACTTTGAGAGCCCACCAACAACAAGTGGGGTGGTTATGGCTCTGTGGCATATGCTGGTGGTTGACAAGAGCTAGAGAGTTATGTTTTATCTTGTGCTGCTGGGCCATTTGCCAGCCAGCTGTATACAAGAGTTGCTTATTGAACCCAGAAGGGTACAGATATGTATGAACCTAGCTCTGTACAGTTGTGCACCATTGGTACAAGAGTTCTGCAATATACACTGACTTGATACTGTCATGAACATTGTGGGCATGGGGCTAATTGTAGTCATACTACAAGATGATGTAAGGATCCACGTTTTAGGCTGCATGAGGTCGCTTACTGCCACAGGGATTAATGGATTATCTGCATTAGGTGAGGCTGCCATCAGTGTTGTTTTGGGTCTGGTTGAAGATGTGCTGGAGATTTATTGTGTTAGAAGGGTTGGCATTGAGCAAAAACTGGAGTTTGAGCCTAGCTTTGGTATACTCTGTAGTTTTCCTGGCATCAAATCTACCATTAATATTAGGCTAGAACTTCTATGTGAGTCTGAGTTATGATGCCGTACTCATCTCTTGCACAAATGCTAGCCCTTGCCATTAAGTGGGTTACTAGCAAAGGGTCTGGGCTGTTGTCAACGGCTTGCTGAGGATGCTTTTCTGTCTTTTGGTCGATTACTAACATTGGGTAAGGACTGCCATTTGTGGATGCCCTCTTTGGTATCAAGTGGATAATTAGACTTGCGTCGGGGTTCTGATATCGACTGGGATACACACAGTTACCATTGGCTGTTATACGGGGTTGAATAAGGATGAATAATGCTCTTTTCGAATCTTGCATAGGAGAGAATAGATAGAGTCATGCAAGGATGGCCACCTCTCTGCTTGAGGTGGTCAGCAAGGAGCCAGCTGCATCTCTGGTAGTTAGGAGATAGAAAACACCCTTTGACCTCCCAAAAAAAATGTAATCAATCTGATAAAGATGTATTGCTGAACTGACCAGATATTACCATACATCAGTCACATAGGCTCTTCAATGTCTTTTAATGCAGCCTATTTCATGTTTTTAAATGACTTTTAATCACACTTCCCACTATCTCCTATTGGACTTTTGTGGCTCTCTTGGCCCTTTCACAGACCACTTTCTTCTCTACTTTATTAGGCTATGTCTACACTACACAGGTTTTCAGTTGGATTTTCAGCGGATTCAGTATTTTGAATCCGGCGAAAATCCGACTGTAACCTGTGCTGTGTAGACAGCAATACAAAAATCTGTGTTGTAGCCTTAAAGTCCTGCTGAATCCTGTAGATTTTAAAGTCCTGCTGAATGTGCAACCTGTTCTATATTCTGCAGGATTCCGCCGGATTGCCGTACATTCAATGTATGTAAATCCAAAAACCGACTGCAGCTTTTGTGTAAATCTGTCCAGCAATGTCAAAATTTCGTCAGATTTTGCATGGCATTTTGGCATTTGCTGCGTAGACTTAGCCTTAAACTCTTTAAACAAAACACAAAATTTACCACTTTAGATAAGCTTGTCATATATTGACTCACACACTAAGTGCGACATGTTTGTATTTTGGTGCCCAGATGACAATTTTTTTGCACGCATTAGTAGTGTAGAATGTGTCAGAATCTATGAACTTGTTCTACTGCGGGTCATAGATTAGGTGCTTTCTAGCTCCAAAGCGACAAATCAGGCTCAAGTAAACCACTTTTAACTTGGTCTACTTGTTCCTGCAGTAATGCGCCTAGTTTTGCCGTCCTCCCATCATAAATGTGTAGAATCATACGGTTGTAGTGCAACACGCCTCCAGAACGTTCCCTGAACTCAGGCGCATTACAAAGTGCTGCGGGAGCCTGATAATGCACCTAATTCTGGAGTGTGCCTCATTATAAATCTAGTAATGAAGAGTAATGTGGTCCACTGGCGGGTCCACTGGCGGGTCCACTGGCGGAGCTGCTTAATATGTTCACCACATAACATTTCAACACGTTATAGCGAGCTGTACCGTTCACACGTACAGCTCCATCAGGCGAGCATATTCTCTACTTATTGTTTTTTCATTCAGTTATACAGGATCACATTGCGCTTTTTTCCACTTTTTGTATCTTGCTCATCCACCGGGAGCCGGCGGCGAAGGTCTTCTGGTTCCTACTGTGGACGGGCATAATATCTTCATTATAAATCTAGAGAACAGGGCTGCGCTAGTTTTTGGGCTGAAAGGATGCGCAGTCCCATACATACATGTTGCCCTAAGTGTATGTTAGCAACAAGTATTTTTCTGTCAGAAAAATCTGTTGCAGAATCTGGAGCAAAATTCCTAGGTGATACTCTTGAATATCTGCCATGGACATTCACTTTGTAGCTGCAGATTTCATCAATGCTAGAGAAGTAAATTAGCCCCTTACAGACATTAAATGTATGAGTATGTCCTAATGCCCGTAAGGGGCTTTGTAGTAGGATTGCAGTGCTACATAGCCGCCGTGGTGGTTAAGCTGCTGAATAGATAGCTAACACTCGGCTCGTTATTAGCGCGGGAGTGGTTTCCCGCGGCCTCAGCGCGGCTGAGTTATAACCCCCCATATGCCTGCACTCAAAGATGGTCACGTCATCTAAATTAATGAGAAACGGTGATGCACGCCTTTCCTCACTTCTATCGGTGGGGTGGCCCACAGGACAAAATTTAGCAAGGCTTCGGTTTTTGCTTCTGAGCATGGCAGCTGGAAGCCTTGTGAAGACTTCCATCGCCGCCATGTATTTGACTACTTCTTTTACTATTTCCCAGGCCGGAAGTAGTAAAACCACCATCATTGTACACCCTAATATATTGTATTCCAATGCATTAGGCTTTAAAAATTATTGCGCCCCCTAATGGTGAAGCGCCCTAGAGGGACTCAAAGTTAAAGTAAATAAAAAAAATGTTTTAAAGTGTAAAAAAAAAAAAAAAGTTAAAATCAACCTCCTTTTATGAATAAATAAGTTACACATATCTAGTAGTGCCATGTCTGTAAAAGTCAGATCTATTAGAATGTAACATAATTTATCCCATATGCTGAACGCCGTAGAAGAAAAAAATCCAAACACCAAAATTGTGGGGTTTTTGGGTCATTTCACATCCCATAAAAATTGGAATAAATTTTATTTAAAAAATCGCACGCATTCCAAACTGGTAGCAATAAAAAGTTAACTTCAGCCCACAAAAATGCTGTCTCACTCGAGTCCGTAGGCGTTAGTTCAAAAACGTTATTGGTCGCAGAAAATGTCTCAGCCGTGCAAAGTTCAAAAATAGAAAATGTTTGGAATTTTTTTTACGGTATCCAAAACAAAATGAACACCAGTTATATTGATTTTGGTCCATTGTCACATTCGAATAAACCTGAGCTTAGAATCCAGTATAACAAATCAATTTTTAAACCTAGGATATTTGAAAGCGTCTGACCCTTCCTGAGAATTTGGAAGGGGTTAACAATTAGGATCTGTGGTAGCTTGGTCTAAGAAGAAGAGTTTTCAGAGCGCAACGTTAAAACTGTGAGGTTGTGAGTGTAGCCGTTATCGCAAAGGTGGGTAGCCATGGTTCCCAGAGAACGCGTGCAGATACGTGCAAAATCATGAGACCACTTTTTTCTGGGATTTTCATAGGAGTAAATGCAGAGAATCATAGATATGCACAGCCACTTCTCTATTAATTTCTTTTCTGAGTGTGACAGATGCAAGCCCCATTCTGGAGAAATGTGTAGGTCACAGACATTTATGGTGTTTCCTGTGCATATGTCATGAACTTTTAGGCTATGTCTACACTGCATCGGACAAAAAACGGCCCAAAAGCGGACGTTTTTTCTCTGATGCAGGGCCGCAGTTTTTGTCACACTTTGTACAAAAAAACAGTCGCTTCTCGGTTTCTCCTGACGTCCCCCCAACAATTGGTATTGTAGGGAGACCGGCAAAGAAAACGAGAGACGGCGGCGTAGGTTATACAACATTTGTGTAATACGTCCGCTGCCTGAGAAGACGGGCCAGAGAAAAATACACTTGTAGACAGCAAACGTTCTCTTTTACTATTTCCGTCTATGGGGCTGGCCAGGAACGACATTCGCGTCAATACTTCGGGGCTTTTAAAGAACGAAAAGGACCGAATATATGACCGTAATCCTGTGCAGTGTGGACATAGCCTTAAAGTGAACCGCACTCGTGCATATTTAGCACAACTGAGAGCATCATCTGGAAACATTGTAGCTTGTTACAGAATAGCTATATGTGTAAAATAGATAAATTCTGTAGTACATAGTTGCACAGAAATAAAGTTAGCTTGCTGACCCTGAAACCCTCTTTCAAGGATATATTAACCTTTTGAGCTACAGTGGCTAACTGTTATCGGAAATGATTAAAGAACAATTTTATAATATGCTACAATTATGGAAAATATTCTTCAGCTCAGGTGCAGATAGATTTAAATCAATATACAACTATTTAGCATTGTCCAATGCAAAGCAGCTTGTGTTTTTTGTTACCCAACTCTTCATCATAATGATTGATTCAACAGATGTACCAACTTGTAGCTCTCGAACAGGTTTGTAAAGGATGAATCACAAGAAAGTCTATGCTTTACACATCCATATTGCTGCTCTGGATCTGAAATGTATCTATAATTTTATATGTATGTACCCATTCACTGTAGGAGCTGTATACCTATTTCTAGAGATGGGCGAATCGATTCTAATCGAGTGGGAATTCGTTTAGAATTTCAGGAAAACTTCGGTTCGTAAAACGAAAACATCGAACTTTGGGAGAGAATGTACCGCGGGAACGCAAGATGTGCTTTTCATTGATAAAGACTGGCTGCGACACAAGGCTTACTTGGGGACCAAAGCACTCTGCGGGAGGAAGAAGGGCATAGCCTTCATGACGTTGCAAGATGAAGCCAATCAGAGACCGGTTCGGGGCTTCTTGACGTCCACCTTGCACTATATAAGACCGCGCGCCAGGGCCGCTGGGAGCTCACACTCCTCTCACAGTACAGTGACATGGGCTCAAGGTGCTGCTGGCTGGTGATAGCTGATTGTTCTGTAAGACTGATTTTTACACACGATTTTTGTGGGAGTGTCTCAGCTTGTCTTCAGAGACTGTCTCTGAAATGATCTAATTCTGATGTTTTTGGTAGTGGATCTGGACAATGCCAGTGTGCGTTCCACTTGCAGCTTGACATATACATTGCAATAACCCAAGTGGATCTAAAGGAGCAGTTTCCTGTATGTATTCATTTTAAGACAACAAGCGTTTTTTTTACCATACAATAATTCCACTTCATTTTGAGGCTGCTCAATTCTATTGCGCAATTTACATCCGCGAAGGGTTAGATTAAGCTTGTTTTGTGACTGTGTGGCCTCGACAGAAAATAAACCGTCTTTTCAACGCCAAATTATATATATTTTTTGGTAGCCCTAATTCACAGCAAAAGGTTAATTTAACAATTTTATCTCTTTGTTGTGGGCGTATAAATACGCCGTTGTTACACGCCTCACATGAAGCTACTAGTTTGTGGTGCTCAAGCTCTGTGGGGGGGGGGGTTGCGCCCCGGAAGTATTGTAACATCGCAGGTCTGGCTTGGCGGAGGTGTAAGGGGTTGCGTTGTGGTAAGCTGTGTATATATCTATCTCGCTCTCTCTAGCATAAAATAACGAGCCGGTCTTTTTCAATACGAGGGGGGGGTGCGGGGGGGGCGAAATTATATTAGTGTTGTTGTGGGGGAGGATGCGGCTGAAGAGGGGAGTGCAACAAGCAAAGTTAATTACAATTTTATCTCTTGTTGTGTGCGTAGAAAATACGCCATTGTTAAAACACGCTACAAAGCTACAATTTGTGGTGGCTCGAATTCCTATGCCAATTTACTTCCTGGGTAAATTTAAGCGCGTTTTTTGCTTCTAGTGCTGTAGCGACACAAAAAAAAACGTGCTTTTCAACAACCCAAATATATGATTTTTTTTGTAGCCTAAATTCACAAGCAAAGGTTAATTACAATTTATCTTCTTGTTGTGTGGCGTAAGAACAACGCCATTGTAGACACGCTACAAAACTACATATTTTGGGGTGGCTCAATTTCTATGCGCACTTTACATCCTGGGCTAATTAAAGCTTGTTATTTGCTGGTCGTGCTGAAAAAAATAAACCGTCTTTTTCAAAACGCCAGAAAAATATATTATGTTTTTTTGGTTAGCCTAATTCAACAAGCAAAGGTATAATTACAATTTGTATCTCGATGTGTGTGGCGTAGAAAGACTCCATTGATAAACACCGCTACAAAAGCTGACTAGTTTGTGGTGGCTCGAAATTCTATTGCGCATTTACTCCAGAGGGTTAATTAACGTTGTTTTTTAGCTGGTGTGCTTTTGACAAAAATACAAACCGTCTTTTTCAACGCCAAATATATATTTTTTTTGTTGGTAGCCTAATCACAAGCAAAGCGGTTAAAATTACAATTTTAATCTCTTGTGGTGTTTGCGTAGAAAATGGACGCCAAATTGGTAATTAACGCTCACAAAGCTAACTTAGTTTGTGGTGGCTCAATTCTAGTTGCGCAATATTACATCCAGGGGTAAATGTAAGTGTTGTTTTTGCTGCTGACACTGACAAAAATAAATCTGTCAATGTTAGACTTTTCAACGTCCAAATATAAATAATTTTTTTTGTAGCCAAATTCACAAGCGAAAAGGATTAATTTAACATTTATTCTCTGTTTTGTGTGTGTGCGTAGAAAAATACACATTGGTAACAACTCTGACAAAGCTAACTAGTTTTTGTGGTCTCAATTCTATAGTGCGCAATTTACATCCTGGTTAATTAAGCGGTTGTCTTTATGCCTGTCATGTGCTGACAAAAATGAAATCCGTCTTTTTATCAACAAGCCGAAATATAACATTTTTCTTGTAGAGCGAAAATTAAAAAATTTTTTTTTTCACATAAAGCCGGAAAAAAAAGGTTTTAATTAATTGGCCTGTGTTTGTGGCTTTATTACATTTAGTAAAACACACAGTGCTTGTAACGACACATACAAGTAAATTTTTCTGGCACATTTGTGGAGCGGGCAATTTATAATCCAAGTGGTTACCCAGCTTGTTACTGGGGTTTCATTTTGAGGATTCGAAAAAACATAGGGTGTCATATTTATCATATACCAGATAGCTTTTCACAAACAGTGTCTGTACATTTTAGAACAAACAGTATGTCGCAGAGAGGGAGGTGGCAGAGGCTAAGTCAGCAACGCCGATTGGCAGTGGCACAAAACATTTCTGAAACGGCCCAGGTCGTCGCAGCACAGTCAAGGTGGACGGTCGGCCAGCAGAGTGGTCACTTCGGGTGAGGCCACAACGTGCCAGCGCTGGCACCTATCGGCCAGAGTGTTTGTTCCACAAGCCCAATGGTTCTGATTGGTTGACTAGGTTCATCCAGCTTCTTCCGCTCCCAGAATGAACATCTGACTAACACCCAGCCAAAGTCTGGATGGAGAACACTCAGACACAACACTCTAATTGGGCAAGTCCCTTTAAGCGCGGATCAGGTCGTCCCTCACCTCCGTCTAAGGCCCTCCTCTGTCCCATCCTTTTCCCTCAGCCAGGATCTACTATTTTGGTCTGGGCCTGGCCCACTATAAAAGCAGGATGAAAAATTTTGAGGAGGGCATCACAGCTCCCTTGGGCAAGGGGAAGAAAAAGGGGCCAATACCCCCCAACTTCGGCAGTAGGGGGGCAAAGAAATAAAATTGGGAAGGGGGCATGGGAGGTCATGGGGGGAGAAGGCCCACCCTGGGTTTTCCCAAAAGACCGGGGGTTTTGGGAGGACAGAAAGTGACGATGAAAACACAAAAAAGATGTTTGATTGTACCCCGACCGGCATTTGGTAGCCGGGGAAGCAAGGGCTTCATAATCTCAGGAGAAAAAGGGCGTTCAGCTTGCGCTCAGGCAGCGGCGCACCCAGCAAGTGGGTTGAGTGGCCGGGGAGTCAGCAGGGTAGCAGCATTTGGGGGGCGGGGCCAAGGGGGGCCACGGGGGTAAAAACCCGCTTTCGCGGGTTTCCCAAGCCCGTAGCGGGCCACAGGGGCTCCACGGGGAAAAGCGCGGGCAATAAGTCACTAAGTGAGCGGGGTTGGGGGAAAATTTAAAAAGCTTTTCGGGCCCGGGTTTTGGGGGCAGTTCTTTTGCTAAGACACCGGGGACCGGGAATATGGTATAAGAAACGGGTGGGCAGAAATTTGAAGCTTTGGGCCGGGGGAGCTAAAGATTGAAATTTAACTAAAAAATTTTATTTTAAACAGAGGTTTTTTGGTCCTATCATTTGCAAAATTAAGTTTCCCTGTTAAAACAAAACTTTTAAAAAAATTTAAACAAAAAAAAAAATATTTTCCAAAACCCCTATATATACCACAACACACCAAAAGGGATACACCCAAACAAATATCATCCAACAGGGGGTAACCCCGCCCAAATTAAAGGGGGGCTCCGCTTTAATGACAATAAAAACACGAATACCGTAATTTAAAATTTCCTTTAATAAACAGCTTTTCCCAACGCTTTTTTCCCCTTTAAATTTTTTGGGTTCTTTCCGGGGATTCAAAAAAATTTCCTCTCGCTGTGGAATAAAATACGCTAAATAAAATTTCATATACAACTATCAAAGACGGTAAATATCAACCCCCAAAGGGGTGTGATAGAAAAATGATACTTACTTAGAAGTTTGTCCAGGTATAAAGTGAAATCCTGGGCAGCCCCTTTGGTAACGGGCACCCCGGAAAAAGGAAGGGAAACAGAATGATTAAATTTCCCTTTCCCCTTTTTAAATACCCTTAATATTGGGCCCTTTGGATGTAAAACCAATACAAACCCCCTAACCCCTTCAGTATTAATGTAATTGTTTTAAAACCCAAATCCCGGGGGTTCTACTTAACATTTTCGCAAAATCCCCCTCCCTTTTAAACCCCAGCTGGGGTTCCGGAAGTTGTACTCGCTTTGGCCCGGGAAACAAGATAAAATGTCTTTTCCCGTTTAAACCACCAGCGAAAGAAAAAAACCAAACCCTACGCCGCACAAAAGCCCACACTATCAGGGCCCCAGTCCGGCCTTCAAAAACCTCTGGGGCATGGCCCCAGGAAAGGGGCGCCCGGCGAGGGCCCCCAAATCAAAACCCGGGCCACAAATTTCTGGGCCCCCTTACAAAATTACTTTCGTTTAAAAGAAAAACCCCCAGTCATTTCCTGGTCAGCGCCACCAAAACCAACACCACATACATCCGGCACCCAAAAATCAATCCCCCATACAAGGGTTAAACCGCGCACAAATTAAAAAATTTCCGCACAGACCCGCCAATTCGCTGAGCACCCCAAATTTTTTTAAAAAGGGTGGCCGTCGTAAAAGGGTTTTCCTAGATGTAATAGGGGCATTTAATTCAGGGTCAAAAAAATTTCGGGGTTAAAAAATTCATTGTCTTAAGCTGACAAAGTTTATCAGCTAAAAGGGGTAACAATGAATAAAAATTAAAAAATGAAAGGGATATAAAAATGTTTCAAAAGGGTACGGTAAACTTTGCAAAATAAATTTTGGTCCTCTGGAAGAGTACAACGAAAAAAGACAGAAAAAACAGACCCAAATACGAGCCTACTAAAAAAAATAAACCCCCCCAAATTGAAAAGCCCTCATTAAGGCCCTTTGGATAAACTGTTTTCCAAACGAAAAGGATCCCCCCTGGGCCTCTTTACAAAAAAATTCGGCCCAAACCCCATTCTCCTCCCCTTGGGAGACGTCTCATTTCCCTCCATGTTTAAAAAAAACGCAAAAGGTTTTCCCATTCTCCATTGTATGTTCCAAAACATGTCGAGCTACTGGCGTGTCTCTTCTATTACGTATGCCCCCCCCAGATTTCCCCCACCCCCCCTTTGAATTTCTCTTTGTTTTTTCCAATATAATTCATGGGCAGGGACAAAATGCCCATGTAACTACCCTTCGTCCTAAAATTTGGGGAAAAAATCACGAATAAAAAATTTTTTTTCCCATTTGAGGCCCCTTGTGGGTTTTAAAATTTTGTTGTATTTTTGGGGCGGGCTCCACATCTCTGCCCCCCATTTAAACATCCCATGGGGTTTTCCTTTCAAGCCAAGTACCTTGAGGGGGTTTTGGGTGTATAATGACAGGGGACCCAGTTTTATCTTTAAGGGATCTTCCCCTTGGGTTAAGTTATCAAACGTTTGGGGGGAGGAAAACCCTCAAAGATCCGGACCCAAACCCCAAAATATTCCCCAATATTTTTTTGGGGGGAGGGTTTCACAACTTCAAGTTTTTCTTTCGTCAAAAGTTGCGATAAAAACGTTTTTTTATTTTTTATTTTTATCCCCCTGGGATTTACCCGGGTAAAAATGTTGCCCCTATTCTTTTTTTGGGTGCATCCCCTTAGGGCTAAATTCCAAAACCCCGGGAGGGATTTCCTCGACTAAGAAAATTTTTTCCCTCTCAATAAAACCTGACTGTCTCCAAAAGGCCTAAACTCGGGAAACAGTTTCTCTTACTCCGGGAATTTGCCCCTTTGGGAAATTCCCTCTTACAGGGTAAGGGATGATAATTTTCCCCAAAATTTTACAAGCTTTTTGGTTGCTGTGGGTTTTCCCTATACAAAATCCGTAGGGAGGGTTCCCATTCCGATCTTTAATAAAAAAGGACATCCAAAAAGGGGTAAAAAAATTTTTTCTTGCACTTAAAAATGTGAAGTGCATCCCAATCTCTTTTTTTAATTAAAAAGTCCCAACGAACCCCCAAAAATCACCCCTTTGGTTCCCTTTCCCAAAGGGGACGAGGATGCCCAAAATTTAAAACCTCCCCCAGAATAAAATCGGGGGGGCCACGATCGTCCCCCGGGTTTGGGGAAAACCAAAGGGGCCCCCCCCACCAGCCCGGGAAAACAAATTCGCATAAAGGGGGGCCGCAGGAGCCCCCCTTTGGCGGTGCCCCGGACCGGGGGGTGGAAGGTTTTGTTACAGAAGACAAAAAAATTTTTGTCTCACACAAATTCCATAGTCTGATGAAAAAGGCATTGTGAGCCTAAAATTTCTATATTTTCTTGTGGACAAAAAATTTTCAACCTTGAATCCCAAAATTTCCCAATGTGGGATATTACTATATAAATTTTTTTCTACTTTTCTATAGAACCCAAAAATACTTCTTTATTGACGGGAAAATTTCCCCCCAGTTTTCGCAGAAAAAACCCAATGTCTCTTAATGTAAGATGGAAAATGTGGTTTACAAAATCCTGAAAAAATTTTAAACTATATAAAACCCCACATTTTTGCGTAATTAAATCCTAGCCTGAAAACTAAAGCCCTCCCTTTTAGTGGGGGCAGCCCTTATAATCTTTGGGGGATCGAATAAAAATTTAGGTATTGGGGGTTTGGGTTTGGCATCATGAATTTGAATTCCGTGTGTTTTAAATTAAAAACCCTTTTTTCAAAGCCCTCCACAAGAAAACTTCTCCATTTTCATAGTAAAATTTATTTCCCGGGGCCCTGGGGTTAAATATCATAATGCTTTTTTGCCCTTTAAGAAATCTTTTGCCATCTGTTTTAATACATGCCCATAAAATTTAATTAACTATTTTTCCCCCCCTTTTATGGGGAGGGTTTAAAAAATTTAAGTTTGGGCCCCGGGTTCCCCATGCTGACAATGCTCCAATTTCAATCGTACTAAGATTTTAGGGAAAAGGGTTTACCTCTGTTCCCCTAAAAACAAAGGGAAAGTTCTTTATAGACTATTTCCCAAAAAAAAGTCAATTTTTCACGTGAACTAATTTAACTGGGGGGCATTCTCCTATTTTTAAAAGTTTCAATTTTTTTGACCCTTCTATTTTTTTCCCCCCCTAAATCCCAAAAAGGGGGGAACACAAAAGTGGGGAAAACCCCAAAGGGGCCTGTGCTGTAACTAAAAAATTGCGGGCTTTTAAATTTTGATCTTTAAATTTTAAAAAATTTTTTGGCCCCCTTGAGTTTAAACCAAAAACAGGTGAAAATTTTTGGGTCCATAAAAAAATAAACTAAACTTAGTGGGGGGCACAAATTTCAACCCCTCTGTAAAACCTGTAATTTCCCCCTTATTAAATGCCTATTTTTTCAGATTAATTACTGATGTTGATCGGGATTTTGTTTTTTTCGGGACGGTTTCTCGGCCCGGGTTGGGGGCCCCTCCAGCCCTCAAAAAAGGAGGTGTTTTGGGGAATTGCCAGAGGAGGGATAAAGGCAAAAAATTAATCCATTTTGAAATCCCCCCCCTGGGGTTCGGGCGAGGACCGGCCCCTTTTTTCCACTCGAGACCCTTTCTTTTTCCTCCCCCCAAAAAAACCTGACGATTTTGGGGAATTTAAATTACCCGAGGATTTTTGCGTCAGATGAAAAAAATTTTCCCAAGGGGTTAATTTTTGGTTTTTTGAGAAAAATTTAAAAAGTTTTCCCTTTCCTTGAAATTCTTGGGGTCCCCCAAAAAATTTGTTTACGTTTAGGGCCTTTCAACCCCGGTCTGAAATTTTTTCTATAAATTTTGTAAACTTTGTTCTCTCCTACAAAAAATCTGGATCCCCTCTTTTTTTTGGGAATGCCTGTTCTATCAATTTTGTTTAGAGTTGTAAGGTACTTTCAAATGTTTTATTTTTCCCTTTTTTTTAATTTGAATTTTCAAAAGGGTGGGACCGAGCTATCATAATTTCCCTTTTTCCCCCAAACTCTCCCAAAAAAAAAGGTTTTTCAACTGGATCTAGAAAGCAGGGGGTTATAAAAATTTCAAAAGCCACTAAGGTAAAAAGCGTGATTCAATAAATTTATTTTAGGTTTGTCCCTTCCCCCCCCGGGTTTAATTTTTAAGCTCGTAAGCTGAAATATATTTGGGGTTTAATACTACTCTTGGGGTTTCAAAAACCCAACTTTGATCAGACCCCCAACTCAACGCGGAAAACACTCCCTTTTGCCCAGTTGCCTTTTCCTTTATCCAAAGGGCCACTTAAAAAACGGGCCATAAAATTGAAAATTTACTAACAAATTTTATATCAACAGGGGGATTTTTGTCCTATCATTTGAAAAAAATTATGATCCCTGTTAAAAAATAACTTTTACTAAAACATCAAAAATTTATTACATAAAAAAACCCCTAGATACTACCACAACACCCCAAAAAGATACAGCATACAAAAAATAAATCCATCAGTGGGTAATCCCCCAAGAAGGGCGGCGGCCCCCCTTTAAAAATGACAGATAATATCACGGGGTGGGGGGGGTTATGTTTTTAAAATTCTTTAATCACACTACCCCAAACCCGGGGTTTTCCCCCCATGAAATTTTTGGGGTTTCATCAGGGGTTTCAAAAAAACTCCTCTCGCTGGGAATAAGAATACCTATATACAATGCATATAAAAATCTTTTCCATGAGGGATATATCACCCTATGGGTTTGGATAGAAAAAGTAAATACTTAGTTTAGAAGCTGCCAGGTATAAAGTGAAATCCTCGCACCCCCCTTTGGTATGCGGCACCCAGGATAAAGGGTACAAAATTTGATTTTTTTTCCCGCCCCCTTAAATACCTTTTTTGGGCCCCTTTTTAGATTTTTATAACAAACAACCCCAAACACTTGGGGTTTTAATGTATATTTTTTTTTAATACCTATTCCCGGGGTTTTCTACTTAACATGTGCGCATAGGGAGCCAAAAAAATGGGTATATGTAAAATCTGGGGGCAAAATAAGCGGGGCCCGGGAGCTAACGTTGGCAAAAGGGCCCGGGCGTCAACACATGCAGCGTCACCACCCCGGTTTGGCCTGGGAAAACTGGCCCCAAAATGTGGGGTTCCCTTTCCGGGCCGGGCTGCGCAGCAACAGCCCGGGCCCGTGGGACGCATGGGCCCAAATTTAGCCAGTCAAGGCTCCACCACCCCCTGCAGAAGCAGGGTGTTTTCCCTTTTACACCTCTCCCGGTCCAAATCTCCTGCTCCTCCCCGTACCCCATTGGGGGCCCGCAGCGTTCAAGAGGGGGATTGGGAAAAAGACAACAGAAAGCGTCCCAAACCCTCCTAAGGGGGGCAAAGCCCGCGGGCCGGCTCCTGCCAATTGTTGGTATTTTTGCGGGCCCTCCCTTTTCCCCAAAAGGGGGCTCTGCACCATTCAGAGAACTAATGGCTTGATGCCGAGGCCGAATGGAGAGTTTTTAAGCCGTAATTTTTTTTTTCCAAAAAGGCATTTCCTACACTTCATAAATATTAAAAAACAGAAAGGGTCATTCCCCTTGAGCTTTTACCCGGTTTTGTTCCAAGATACATGGGGAGCGCCGGGAACCCCTGGAAACTTTTAAAAAACGGTTTAGGGGGCCAAAAATAACCTGTCCCCCTTTAACCCCCACTGGGTGAAGTGCCTTTTCCCGCCCAGGCACACCCAAAAAACTTGGGCAGGAGACGCCGCTTTCCCCCCCCACGTTGTCAAACTGCGTGTCCTGCGCCAAAAGTCCCCCCCCTCCTCCTCCCCCAACCACCACCAACTCACCTCCACAAGAACCCCGCTCCATCATACCCCATGTGTAAGGGCACAGGGGTGGGGCCGCATTTTTACACCTAGCTTGCCTCGGGGAACGAAGTCACAAGGAGGGAAAAATGCTCCGGGGGTCATGCAGCAAGAAATCGATGTGGTGGGTTTCCCCGCCAACTTCAAACCCGGAAACCCTGGTGAAAGGGCAATGGGAGGAAATGGTGTCCGCGGCTGCAGGAGGAGGGGGGTGGTCCTGCCCCTGGGAAGGCGCACGGTTAACGGTTTTTTTTTTTTTTTTTTTTTTTTTTTTTTTTTTCCTTTTTTTTTTGTTTTTTTATTTTTTTTTTTTTGTTTTATTTATTACTATTTTTTTTTTTTTTTGGGTTTTTTTTTTTTTTTAAAAAGGGGCCCGAAGGGCTTCCCCCGATCTTTAGAAAAATTCTGAAAAAAGGCCAGGGAAAATGTGGGATTCACTTTATTTCCCTTTTTACAAAACCAGGAATTTCCCCCCCTCGAGTTTTTCAGTGGCAGAACGGGGCCCCCCCCCAACCGCTCTGATAGGGGATGTTTTTCCACCCGCTGGAATTTCCCCCTGCACAGTTGGACCGGGCTGTTAAAGAAAAAAGAAAGGCCATTTTAAAATTTTTTGATGATCCCCGGGAGACAAAAGTACTTCCCCCGTTTAACTTTTATGTCCCCCCGGGCAGCCCCATGGGGTGACACCTGCCGGTTTTTTGAGGCCAATTCCCGGGGGGGCCCCCGTTTTTGGGAGTCGCCAGGACTACGGGAAAGAAAAAACTCCAATTTCCCCTGCTTTTATGGGCCTTTGGGAAAAGAAGCTTAAAAAACTGCTGGGGAGGGGACCCGGGATTGGGGACTACATCTCGTGGCCACATTAAATCCGGTGGGGGCTGGAAAAAGGAGGAGGAGGGGGGAGGAGGACATTGGGGGCAAAGCATTGTCGGGGAAATGGGGGATTTTTCTAAACCCCGGGGACAAGAGAGGGGGACAAAGGGGCGGCTGGAGGATTTGGGTGGGGATGAGGAAGACGAGGCAGAGACTCCCCCAAACACCGGGGAAATATAAATGGAAATGGGGGCAGGGGGGCCCCTCCGGATTCACTTTTGCAGAAAGGGCCCGCAGCATGCTTTTTTCCTGGGTAGGGACACCGAATATCAGCCCAAAAAACCGGCGAAAGGGGTGACTTTTTGGCTCCCACCCATTGGACCCTCGCAAACCGGTCCAAATTGGGGGGCCTTTTTCCCCTATTGAAGGGAAACAAACTCCAAAAACTATAGGGGAAAACCTCCGTAATCAGTTTGGGGGCCCCTGCCTATTGTGCGGGTTTTGGGCCCCTCCTCTGACCCGGGGTTGCCGGGGGGTTCCCCCCAGCGCCCCACGTACTAATAAACCCGGGGGGCTGCTGGGGGAAGGGGGGGGGGTAAAGGAAACATACCAACCCCCATCACAGTAACCTAAGTCTGGGGGTCACTAATGAGCAAACTTCCTTCACCCCGCCTAGTAGGAGGGGAGTCACCAGCAAACAGCAGCGCAGGACATGGAGCATTCCCCAACCAACAGGTTGTGGCCTACTTGGGCGCACTCGCCCCCCCCCATTTTGAAATCCCTGGGATACGGGGCCCGCCAAACTGGGTGTGGGCCGCAACTTGCCGAAATTTTTTCGTGGAAAAAAGCTGTCCGCCCCCCATTTTTTGGCATCAAAGCGGGTTGGGTTTAGTGCGGGGGGGGGCCCTCTTTTCCCCCAAGGAAAACCCCCCTTGTCCACGGGAAATGTTTTAAGGACTGACCCTTTGTCAAGATGAATCCAGCGTTGGGTTTGGCCAGGAAATTTTCCCCACAACCCCAAAGCCTTTGGCCCTCAGGGCTGGGTTCAAAAATACCTGCCTCACCCTATTCCTTTATGCCCCCCAACCCCCCCTTATGCCCACCCTCTGCTGATATTTCCCCCATCTGCCCACCCCCCGTCTTTACCAGGGGCTGTATTGCCACCCACCTCAACACTCTGGCATTTGGCCACCTTTTGGGCCCTTTCTGCTGCTCGCGTTGCTTTTCGTGACACCACACTGGGGTTCCCTTTTGCCCCCTCTGCGCCCTGGGACGTTTTTTCCCCCCCTCCAGAATGTCCCTTTTGCCACTCTCTGACCCAAAAATGTTGCTTTCCCGTCAACACCCCACTCTCTTTTCATTGTGCCCCCTGCCTGACCCCCATGCTGCCCGCCAAAACCCCTGACCACCGCTCTCAGTCCCTTGTGCCGCTCTTGGCCAAAAACTATTTTGGGCCACCCGCAAAAGTCATTGTGCACCTTTTCTGAAACCCCAAACCTGCTTTCTGGACTCCGTCGTGCCCCCACACTGTGCATTGTGCCAAATGTCTGAACCCCCATGCTGCTGCCGGGCTGCTGCCGAGTGGGCCCCCCACAAAATTTGGGGCCCACCCTGTTTTTTTTCCACCCTTTCCCGAAAAATTTTTAAATTTTTCCACTGCTTTACCTTTATGCGGGGATGTGGCTGCTGCCCCCTGCCCTCCCCCACTGTGTTCCCCTTTGCCACGCCCGACCCTTTTTGCTGGGGCTGTTTTCTCCCTGCCGGCCCTCCACAAATGTGTCAGTTACCAAATCTTTGGGCCCACTCTTTTTTTCCAGCTCCAGAAGTTTTGTCCCTTGTGCCACTGGGCCCGACCCCAGCTTTCGCCAAAAGTTTAAACCCCCACACTGTTCTTTTTTGCCCCCTCCCGCGGCCTGGAAATGTTTTGCCCCTTTCCCGAAAGTCATTGGCCCTGTCTACCTCATTGCTGCGTGGCTGCCGGGCCCTCAAAACCTTTCCCCACCCCCTTTTACTTTAAATTTGGGGCCCCCTGAGCTCTCAGTTTGTTTTTTTTCCCGCTTTTGCTGCCCCGGGCTTTTATCAGGCCCAAAATCCTGGGTTCAATTTTTTGGTCATTTTTTCCCCCAGAAGTGGGCCCGGGCATTTTTATTGGGGAAGCGATTCTAAAAGCGGCGGGGAGTCCCGTGCGTGTCAAAACTAAAAAACAACAATTTTATGAAGAAAACCCAAAACCCAAACTCCCTCTCATATTTTAAACAAAGGCCCCAACGTTTTACAGCACCCTTTCGGCTTTTGGGGGGACCTTTAAAAAAAGCTGTTTTTTAAAAAGTGATTCCCTGGGCCCAAAATAATTCGGACCGAAAAGGGAATTTAAAGTCGGGAAAAATTTGGCGAAGTGACCGAAACCAATTTTAGAGAAATTCGCCCAAAACCCCTACCAATTTTTCCCTTAAAAATGCAGCCTTAAAGATGTAATAATTGTAAGCGTTCACATGAGTTCGGCCACCATCTTGGCTTGGCCTGGGGGATACTCTCGCTCTGGGATCGCTACTTTGGTAAACGGAACAGCAAGTCGACACAGGTTTCTCTTGAAGTCTGGCCTCCGCCAGCTTTATTCTTCAACACAGCAAAACATGTACAGCAAACAAAATAAATCCTAGGCCGTCCAGCCACTAACTAAACATACAGAGAGTCCCTCTCTAGCAGTGGTCTGGGTCTACTACCCAGCCCCACAAACATGTACTCACACTGTACAATATAGTCCTTGGGCCTGGCTTCTCTCAAGCCTGGGGGGAAAAAGCACTCAGGATACTCTCATGGTCAAGGCCTGCACACGTCCTCCTCTGACTGTGAGCCACACTCCCCCTCTGGTATACGGAAGACCCGGCTATTTAACAGACCTTCAGCTGAGCAACTCTGCTAATTACCACCTGAGTAATTAACTCCTGGTTACCCTTGCCAGACTGCTGACCTTCCTCACTGACAGGCAGCAACTTGGGAACCCATACCTTGGAACTCAGCTGCTGCAGAACATCTAGTGGCGGAGAAATGCGATCTTCTAAGGTCGCACCGTCACATAATGCACAATAATATGCTCAATTAGAACATTTTGTTTACCAAAATGTATAGAATCCTTTGAATAAAATATCTTGAAAAATGTATCCATTTGTATAAAATTCAGTTAGGATCTATCCTTTTAAAGATGTTCACACTGCTGAGATCCCCCCTTATGTGTGAAAACCTGCATGATAAAAATGTGAATTTATGAATAGCCCTAATGAGTATGGTTGAATCATACAATTTAAAAGGTTGTTCTTACCATGCTCTTGTACAGAGCCTGCTCTTCACAGCCAGTTTCAAGCTCACACTTTCTGGTCAGGCTTTTGGTACTTCTACAGCAGTGATTGTCATATAAGATCTGCAATTCCGAAGTGAACCTGTTACAAAGACCTGAATGCAGGAGATTTGTAAACTGTAGTGCACAAGGCTACAGCGCTCTAAAGGGTTAAAGATTGTCGGTAACATAGATAAACAAGCTTCTGTGCTAATGATAAGACTCAGAAGGGAATGATATCACCATGGTCAGATAGGGCAGCTGGAGCAATGAGAGCACAGAAAGCTGGTCTGCAATCTAAGCTTGTATATATAAGTAGAAGATACATTCTCTTCTTTCTCCTAAACAAAGCAAAATCGGAACAGGAATGTATTTAGTAATAGACTTTACTATTAGTAAAGAATGTACCTTTGCCTATATGTTTACAGAAAATCATTGTGGTCAGAAAACCACTTTAAGTATATAAAACAACAGTTGAATTTTTACATACTGTAAATGGCTTAACCGCAGATTGCTGTGAATTTGTGGATGTTCTTTGGCTTAAATAGATGAACAAAAGTTTTCTGCTTTCATGCAGTCTCCTAGTGCTAAGCATTAATGTTTCTACTTTTATTATATTGATGTCTATGACATGCATGTTTTACAGATACCGTACTAATCACTTGGCTGTAGGTCTCCAAGGCACCTGCTTGTTTTAAATGTGATTCAGTATCTAAGAGAAGCTATTCCTAAATATACACACGAGGATTTGTTCTACAGTTGATGGTTTGTTTGCCACCAACAACTTCAAGAGATAGAACTTGTTAAAAGAAATTCAATAGTCAAAGTAAACCAACAAAGCTGCATTGTTATGTAAATAATCTTGTAAGCCAAGAGCAGGAAGTCTTGTTGGCTATGCAGTCTCTTGTCACTTGCAAGTTACATCATTATAATGCAAGATCCTGCTGAATCCATAACACAAACAAAATATGAGCAGAACAAACACTCATGTTATTTTGATAAACCCAAGTATTTGAGTTAAGTAATGAGAACACTTGTAGTAACAGAGACTGATGTTTGCTGTTTCAGAGGAAAAGGATGAAGCATGATAGACTCGAGTAATGCTTGTACTTATTACTAGTTTAACTGTTGTCAATGCTCTATTGTTATATCCTGGTACTGCAGTAGTGTTGGATATGGTGCCTCAGAATGGGAAGGAATTCAGAGGCACAGAGAAGTGAGGTTCTTTCAGGCTTCACTTGTAGCTATTTTAACTTAGTAGGCATATGGTTACAGTCTTTCATATATAGGTACGGCACTTTTCCTCCTCTCTGAATCAGCAGCTGACACCTTCTTGCCAAGCAACATTAGCCTCTCTAATCTATCTCTTTCACAACTTTACTGTATTTTCATAGGTCTTATTGCTGCACTATAGGCCTTCCAGCTTCCAGCTGTCATCCACACACCTAGGGACTGTTGTTGGCGTTCTCTTCCTAACTCCTCTTACCTTACCAAGTGGTGTATCTCACTCTCTTTCTGTTGTGGGCGTTAAAAGAGTATCTTTCTTTCAGCCTTTTCATGGTCTGCAAGTCTCAGTAGGCCTGTGTGTCAAGGGATAGCCTGCACATGTACCATGGCCGATTTAGGCCCAGGAAAAACTCACTCAACAGGAACGTTTAATTGCTATAGAATACTATGAAACACTCTGACTTCTACCAACTGAAAAGCATATAAGACTATTCTTTAACCTCCCAAAGGGATTTCTTTCGCTACCTGAAAGCTAGAGGGGATCACATGCACGGAAACCACATAAAGTGCAGTACCCATCTAGTGCAAAACATACTTCATTAATGAACATCTATAACTACAATATATGTAAGTACTGAAGTGCATACTAATACAATTGAAACATCATAAAGATAGGTAGGTAGGTAGATGATAATAGATAATAGATAATAGATAGATAGATAGATAGATAAAGACCACCTTGGTAGTGTGCCTCCCTACCACACTACATCATTATAGTGACATGTAAAAGTCATGCCTATTCTTAAAGGGGAAACATACTTCTGACCTTAAATAGCTTTCATTCATTTTTCTATCTTTTGGGGGAATTTTTCTGTACACTAAAATTTTTAATGGCTGATTTTTTAGTGTTGGCAAATTTATTACGAAAAGTTAAAAATCGCCCATTTTTTAGGGGTGATCGATTTTTTTTAGACCAAAATTTTTATTTTAATAATTTGTGCATAAACTATTAAGATCGCCCATTTTGGGCCAGAAAATCAATTAAAAAAGGGCAGGGTGAGTGTGGTCCGACTCATGAGGGGATTTTTGGGTTTTTGCGATTGGCGGGGAAAAATCACATACCTCTTTTTTAATAGAACACCCCTTCCCCTGTTCATGATCATGTCTGTCACGTCTCAAGCAGTAGGGCGGCGCTCTCTTGTTCCCCAAAAAGCTCACGAAATTATTAAATTTTTTTTTCACAGAGAAACCTCTACTTTACTGTGACCTTACAATTTAGTTAGATTAGAGATTGGGAAGATTTTTTTTATATTAGGTAGAGAATTTTTAAAAGGAGCACTACCGGTAAAGTCCGGGGAGGGGGAGCGGGGGGGGGGGGGGGGGGGGCCCCCCGGGCCAACACAAAACCACAAAGAAAAAAGGGGGTAAAGTTAAACCAGACTTAGTTTTGACATTGCAATAGCTTTTTTATTTTTAAAAGTTTTTTTTTTTTTGGAAATATTTCCTGGATATTGGGCAGCCTGAAAAATATAGCAAAACATCTTTTTTTAGTAACTGCAAGTCTCTTTGTTTTTGTGCAAAACCCATTTTTTTTTACATATCATTTTTAATAGGGGTTTTATTTTCCCAATTTTTTCCCTTCCCCCCCTTTTTGGGGATTAATCCACCTTTTACTTTTAAATTTAAAACCCCCAATCAGCACAGGTTTAAGGTCCAAAAATACCTTTAATACCGAATAAATTTCAGATACGTGTTTTTTTTTACTTTTGGCGCCTACAGCTTTTTTTATTGGGCAAAAATTGCACTTAAAAGTGAATACTGCAATTTTTTTAGCACCACAGGTGAAATTGATAGGCCAAAAAAAAAACCTTTTTTTTCCAAACATTTCAAAACGGTTTTTTCCCCTTTGGCGCACTACACTTTGTTTTATTGAGGCACCTTTTCAAATTAAATGGAATACTGAAATTTTTTTCACCACAGTGAATTTTTATAGGTGCCAAAAATACCTTTTATTACCAAACATTTCAGATACGTGGGTTTTTTTTACTTTTGGGGCAGGCCACTTTTTTTAAAAAGATCTATTTGCAGTTAAATTTTTTAAAAACCAATTTTTTTTACCCCCACAGGGGAAAATGAAAAAA